>ATSW01002510.1:0-17842 GCA_000444245.1 Botryllus schlosseri | reverse complement strand
GTTTACCGCCGCTCAGATCTGTGTTGAGCGTTCATTTAGTGGGGCAGCTTTTCTTCGCGCGAAAAATTTCAAAATTCATGATTGAATCGGTCAATATGATCGGGAATTGAATATATGTAGTTATCAATTTTTATCCTCTCTCTGCCCACGTTATCAGATTTACCGGTAGAGCTGATTGAGGTGTGTTTAAAATGGTAGGACCGCTCAATAATAATTAAGCATCTTCAGGAGCATACCCGTTCGCAGGAACGAAACAGCACTTGGCCATCCCCCAATAAAACTTGGGTCTTGGGCTCACATAGGGTGATAAACCGACCCCCCTCCCATCACGTTATTCGCTTTTGTCACGAAATAAGGGCCACAGATTAGTGAGCTAGTGCCACGTGCGAAAAGTTTCGATAATTCTGATAAAATCGGTCAATAATATTGAAAATTGCATATGTATTGCTATCAATTTCTTGTGCTCTCTGTCGCATGATACATGTCCTAAAACCTTAAATGTCTCGCCGATATGTCCATTTCGATAAATCGTGCGTATTTTGTCTTGGGGGAGAGAAGACTACCAAATATTTAAGAAACTTGGCAACTTGAAATCGCGCACAGCGCGAACAATTTTTGAAAAAGTTGCATAAATTTTTGAAAAATACTCTATAATTTATGATAATTCGCGAAATAATTTTGGGCCCCTTCGAGCTCGCCCCCCCCAATTGGAGGGTTTGGGGTGCGGCAGTTACGGTCCCGACTAGGGATGGTGTGAACGTGAGATTCACGTTCCGGTTTGGTTCGTGAACTTCCAAAATTTGAAGGTTCGCGTTCGCAAAGGAACCTTGGTAGGTTCGGCACTGTCAACATTATCATTTTCCACGTCATTAAGACATCTCTGGATGAGATTATTTCCATATAACCATAGAAACACTCTCTGGATGGTGTTGGCCGCGTGAAAAGAAATCCAACACTAAACGAGCATGCACTTCGCCCATTCAAAAAAAATATTTGCTGTGTTAGATAAGTTTGCTCGAAATATTCAGCTTTCCATTTGTGAATATTCAGTGACTCTTAGCTGTAAGTTTGGCCCGAAATAACAATTATTATTAATGATTGACATCAACGAAATTGATACATAAAGAAGGCATCGTCGTCGAATCTAAAATACATAGTACCCGTTGTGGATCAATATCTTGAATTGATATGTTTATTGTATCATAAAAACACTCAATGCATAACTTAAATTTGAGGCAATAGCTGTAGCAATTTTAGAAACCGGTATTCCACTCTGATCAATAGCAATGTAAGAACAGCGTGCTGCTTTGAAAATACATTATCCGGTCTAGCCTACACGGCACAGGCGTAACCATATGTATTTCTTTGCAAGTCCTCGTCAAAATTAGCGGTAAAGCGATTGAAAATTTTTATTTAATGGAATAACCATTTGATTGTTGATATATTTGGTGATGCTTAATGCGTAACGCTTCTGACGACAGCTTTTGGTGTGAGTTTTTAATGAACATATCACGTTCAGCCTACAGTCATTTCTATCCAGCATCTCATAATGAAGTTATTTAGTGCTCAAACGGCTATTTAGTGATTTGCTGAGTCTGACAACTCCAAATCCGAGCTGTTTGCCTGTTTGACCTTGCTGTCTCCAACATTTCATTTTTCCACAAACCTGCACAAAACATCTCTAAACAGCAATATGTTTGCATCGGCAGGCTATTGGCAATTTGAAAATTAAAATGAGGTTGCACAGTCAAATAGTTATCTCAAACGACCATTTCAATGATGTGAGTTTCAACTTTTTAGCTATTATGAAGCAAAACAGGCCAATGCTTTTCCTAATTAAAACATTGGGTTGTCATTAATTTTACACATTTATATGCTTCGCGGACCCCCTGGAAATGCTTCACGGACCCCGGGTTGAGAACGACTGATTTAGATCGTTTGGACATATGAATTAGCCATGTACAAGGTAACGTTAAGATAGCGTAAAGCGACAATATAGCATAGTGGTGAATTGCAGTGTTGGGATCAAGTCACTACCTTCGAGTCACGAGTCATTTCGAGTCATTGCCATTTTGACTCGAGTCAAGTCAAGTCAATCGATTTTCGAAGGTGACTCGAGTCAAGTCAAGTCACTCGANTTTTGGAGGTGACTCGAGTCAAGTCGAGTCAAGTCAAGTCAAGTCACGAGTCAAGTCACAATTCAAGTCAAGTAGCCTTTTCNAAGTATGAGGCATGATTACGTCATTGCANTTTGCTAGCTGTCTGAAATACAGATTGAGTGGTCATTGATTTTGAAGCNATGAACGAATATAGAGNTAAATACACACGGAAGAAGGCGCTGCATCGCTAACATATACGANGAACTGCTAACTACGTAAGTAATTGCATAGTCTCAGTTNACAGTTACCAGNCAAAATAGAGAATAGAGAAAGGAATTGANAAGATGCAATACATTATNCCCATTTANAAATTGATATGATACAATTCGAGCCTGCGCCAANGGTTGAGGATCGACTATATAAACNATATTCGAATTCAATTTCTATNAANCAAGAGGTTTTGTTAGATAAGAACATAGAACAGAAATAGACATTTTGCTGTAAATTACTTTACTATATTTGTTANCGATAGCGTAAGCTGTAAGCTTCGATCAGTTCGTTTGCGGTAAATTTATTTGTGAGNGAACAATGGAGGATCAGTAAAACGTACNATCATTGAATTATNNGTCCTCTCACGGCTTNCATCAGCGTTTCGCGAACAATCCGAACATATGCAAGATAAAGTGATTTTTATCGACACCGATTANTANTTGATGACTTGAAATTGACTCGTGAATTTTGCTCCGAGTCACGAGTCAATCCACATTTCTGATACGCCGAGTCAAGTCAAGTCAAGTCATTTTAGCAAAGTGACTCGAGTCAAGTCAAGTCATACGAAAAAGGTGACTCGAGTCTGACTCGAGTCATCCCAACACTGGTGAATTGTGGCTACTTGATCGGTAGGTCGTTGGTTCGATGCCTGGCCGGGTCAGACCAAAGACCTGATTAGTGACATGGTATCCGTAACTTTCCAGATTGGCGCAATGGGATAGCATGGAGGGGCAGTGCAAGACTTAGAAAGCCGTACAAGACTATATCTGTACTTTCCTTGTCCAGCGGCATATGTACATCATGCATATATGAAAGAACCAATGATATTAACATAATTCTTTCAAATCATTTAACGACCAGATGCATATAGTAAGTCCTAAGAAGTTGCACCAATTGCCCTACGGTGGGCTCAAGATTAGTGTTTACTTTGGCGGGAGAGGGCTGAAAAATGTGGCTTCAGCCCTGGTTACAACTTGCATCACACAACCACGCACTCCACCTCTAGTCGATAGACAAAGATTTGCTGGTGTGACGACACATTGATCCACAATGTGCTCGTACCTCATTTTGAAATCCACTAAGGGGCGCTACAGAGCGTCCGGACTTTGTGTTACAAAAATATGGTAACCCTAATATAGAACCTTTTAAAAAGGTTTGCGTTCACACGAACTGGAACTTTTCAGCGGTTCGCACCATCATTTGTAAACAAACCACCTCCCCATCAAACTAATTATGCTCAAATATACTAAAATCGAAATGCCTGAATTTACCAGTTTTCTTGAAAACACTCCGCATTATGAGTACGGATGGGAGAAATTGAGTACCTGAGTGATTGATTCGGGATAGAGCGTTGGACTTAGAGTCGACTATTCGAGTAACATGACGCCGAATCAGTGTGAATGATGCGAAGAGTAAATTATATATGGTCGAGCTTCTATGCAACCATAAAGAATAAACTGCCACTTTCACGATTAGAGATTATTTGGTAGTTTTTCGACCATATAGTTCATTACACTTCGTGACAATCTATTGCGTTGATCATGACTTCGCAGATATCATATTTCCACTAACGTAGTGCGTATAACTCTGTACCACATGTTTCGTATGTTGCGATAGGACAGACTGAAATTTATGGCGGGGAAAAGGTATCAAAACTAACTCTCGTTGATATAGTAGCACTGGGTGTCAAGAAGCGTTAAATTTTCCTACTCGAAAAAATCATCCATGCCCAGTCCTAATTATGAGTGGGAGACTCGAATCCGATCCGAGTAGCGAACCATTCAGATTACGAGACGCCTTTGCGACTAATATATGTATCAAGAAGTATCCTTTCGGTTGAGACCTTCCGTAATGTCGAGGGGGCCGAGCTGCTTGGTGATCGTGAAATAACTAATAAATTGAAAACACGAAGCACAAGGCGACAATGTTCAACGTGTAACCATATTGATTTGAGGTGGCAGTCAACTTACAGCACAAGTAAAATGCTTTACATCATAAATTTCAGGTAACAACTATTTGCTTTTGATGTGTAGTTATGATCCCCTTGGTTTGCGTCGCATAAAATTTGAGAGAACGTTTTGTGAAAAAATAGAACATTCGGACGTCCTCAGTGGGGGATATTTCAGTTTTATTGAAAATAGGGACAAATCCTACTAAAAGAGGTCATATGGCATCCCTAAATAATCAGCACTGGAAAATATCGAATCGACCTCCTAATATTTCCCAATTGCGATCTAATCAGTCAGGTAATCGAATTTCCTCAGCAATAGATCAGTATATATACCATGAATTTCAGCTTTCCACTTCAGAACAAGCGAGTTTGGAGAAATAACGTTACCTGACTTTGCCGATGAGATTTTCTACTACACTCTACACAAACCTCCTAATTTCGATGCGACGAAATCGTACCCGATGCTGGTAGCGGTTTACTCCGGTAAGGCTCGAAATAACGGTAATCAATTTATGCTCCTCATATACTTAGATACTTGTACAAGTGGCCTAAATACAATGTCGCTACCCTCAAGGGAAAAGTAACTTCGTTTTGCAGGGCCTGCAACTCAATACACAACCGACTCCTTTTACGCCGATTGGGCGAGAGGGTACATCGCCAGCAGTGACCTCGATGTTATTGTGGTAACATTCGACGGTAGAGGTACAGGATTTCGCGGAGATAACATAAGGCACCAGGTGAAACTAAATTCGCGAATGATGCTTTGGGATTGTCATTATGTTTTTCTGTTATGTTCAAGCACAGCAACACTATTGATATAATTGTAGGTGTACCGTCAATTTGGAAAATACGAACCGATTGATCAGATCGAGGCTGCGAAGCAAATTTCTGAGATGCACGACTACATTGACAACGACAGAATTGCTATTTGGGGAGAATCGTACGGCGGGTAAGAGACAATGCCATTAAAGCCGTGGTTCTGAACGTGTGATACTCGAAATCTTTTCAGGTAGTACGTTCAAAAAGCATTTGTTTTTAGGTAAAATTACAGTTTTCACAAAACGTTAACCTAGTCTTGTTTACTTCGAATGCATATAGATATATACTATATGTGTCATTCAACTCAGTGGCAACCCGCCAACGAGGTCGACTTTAAGTGTTGGAGGTGTTTTAGGCTCCTCCTCGCCATGTCATCCGCGTAAGCGGTGTCTTAAAAAAGCCTCGAACGAGGCCTACGATATCCGATATCGCGGGCCCCGACCAGAAGTTGGACGTGCTACAAGTAAGCAGCTACGGAATAGAAATTAAGAAAATCGGCCTGGTGTAAATAACAAACACCATGACAAACAACAACTCCGCCTACATCAGCTTGCAGAGAAGAAGCAATTACAACCATTAAATAAACTTTGTCTCGTTAGTGTGTGTTGGCGCTTCGGCCCCATTTGCTTCGGAATTTACGGGTTGACTTCTTTGCTAATATCCTCATGTCAATAATGCTATATATAGCCTACATTTATAGTAAAGTTGAGTTTCGTTAATTTGTTTGTACGCATTAAAATCACCGGACCTTGAGATGACACGCGGTAAGGAAAAAAGGCGAGAACCACTGCATTAAAGTAATCAGTATACCAATTTGATTTGCTGTCCTAATTTCCTTCTGTGTGTGCATATCAATGTTTTTCAACATAGAACATTTCGTTGAAACCGAACAATTCTATCTCGTCAAAGGTATGCCACGTCTCGGACAATCGGCGAAGACGCGAACAGTATTTTCAAATGCGGCTTCTCCGTTGCACCCGTCACCGATTGGCTGACGTACCTCACTATCTATACCGAGAGATACATGCGCTTACCCGACGAAAGCGACAATAAGGTGATAAGCAGGGCGATTATTCTTTGACATTGCAAAAAAGGCAAAATTTCGTAAAAATTGTAGTGTTAGGCCAAAAAATGTCAAAATTGTATACAAAGTTAAAATTTTTCTAGTACTTGAATCATTGTAAATAGCCGTATACTCATAACCATACAGAGGGGAGTCCCCAGCGTAGGTACGTAAAATCTCAATGGGCTGCATGTCTGTCTCTTCACAGGTCGGCTACAATGAATCGACTGCGATACAGAAATTTGAAAATTACGGTAAACATTATTTTGCCTTGATACACGGCACCGGCGACGAAAACGTTCATTTCCTGGTAAGAGCATTTTAGTTTAGAATACAGTAGCTCGTCTATTGCCAGAGAGAGAGATCATGAACATATAATATTTTAACGCTGCCGAAAATAATTTAAATTTCCATGCTGAAATTTACAGAAATAAGTTTCACGAAGTGATCAGATGTCATCCAATTAGTCAGCGTTGCTACTCAAGTAAAAGTAGAAGTAATGTCGCAAATTTGTACTCAATTTCAAGTAGAAGTAGTATAGCTATTTCCAAGCACTTTTAGAACTACTTCAAGTGCGCGTGGAACATGAAAGGTCTGAAAGTACTTCAAGTATAGTTTTTGAAAGTAGATTGTTCGTGACGTTGCACAATATTACAGCCAGTCGGAGATAGTATCTTTCCGAATTACTAAATTCATCTTCGCGACCAGCGGAAAATGACTGACCACACTACAAATAGGTGCGATTTACGAAATGATATTCGGTTACCATGACACAGGTTCTGGTTGTTATGACAATTCCACTCATGAAACGGAATAAAATACATCCCAAGCTACTGTCTACGTCTCAACGTCCAAAAGTGTACAAATTCAGTCGTTTCACATAACAAACTCTGAAGTACAAGTGGAGGTAGTATAACAAACATAACCACTAGATTAAAAGATGCAAATACAGTAGGGTTACCATATTTTGGAAATCTGAAAAGAGGACAGTTTTTCCAAATTTTCGGATATACAACACCGGAGGAAAATCCTGAAAAAATTGTATATTTTCCGCAGTTCGTGTTCGGTTGACTAAAAAAAGGTCAACATTCCGGCCCAGCAGCTCCCGAAATAGCCGCTGGAGCGTTACTACAGTGCTGATTTATTGTATCTCAGTCGAATTTTTCCCTATATTTAACCAAAATTCTCAAAAAAGAGGACATTTGGGCGTCCTTCGAGGACTCTTTCAAAAAAGTAAAAAAAGAGGACGCATGGTAACCCTAAAATATAGCAAAACGTTCTTGAAGACCCCAAAAAGTAGAAGTAATTCCTTAGTGACCAACCCCCGAAAAGATATTGCTAAAATCGAAACAAATTCCTGAGAACTGTGCGGTTTCTTCATCAACAGAACAGCGCAAGGTTATCGAAGGCCTTGATCGAAGCAGACGTTGATTTCAGCGCATATTTCGCTGCCGACGAGACGCACAGCTTCGACCGATACCCGAACGGATACGCTCATCACTACAAGCTTCTGACCAATCACCTCAAGAGGTGTTTCAACCTCTGAAGATAGTTGTGACTATACTCCAACAACATCCATACTGGATAAGGGCGAATATCTTTCGATTTGAATATACGCTCCATAATTGACAACTATTACCGACATGCATGAGCAGACCAATAACAATTACTTTACAAATGCAATAAATGGCAGTATAGCCAATACCTTCAACTATCTATTGAACTCGTCAAGGAGTGTGTTAGATACCTAGAACCAGATACGTAAGCCGAATCAAAGCATTGTTACAGTCTTGGACAACTAGAAAAGTTTCATACATCCCAAATTAGGTAAGCATTATAGCTACAATGTTTTTATTCAAAATTAGACTGGAAATATAATTATAGCAACACATTTGTTCTCCAAATTGAAATAGAATTTGAATTACTGACTTCGCTAAAACTTGGATATTCAATCGCGTTCAGTTCATATCATATCATAGTTGATTCGGATTCCCATGAGAATATAGCAAATGTCTGTACGAACATGAACAATGTACAGCAGTGGTCGGGAACCTTTTTCGACCGAAGAGCCATATTGACCAAATCTTTTCAATCGCAACTCCCAAAGAGCCATACATGTCAATCAACTGTTACGTCACCATTGGAAATTCGTGACGTATTGGTAGCAACATTATCTGGGATTAGTAGCGTGCGCCATATTTTTCTTCTCACATGCGTAGGTGGATCCAAACACGGTCAATACAGCAGTACTTACCCACAGCAGGGAGTGATCCGTCAGTGACGTGGAGTAAGGGGAGGCAAGTGAGGCGGTGCCTCACATGTCCTCAAGGATGAATGAAGAAAAATTGTCAAACCTTCAATGAATTGGTATTTTCTATCGATTTTCATGAAGGACTAGATTTTGAAAATTTTTACTCCCAAAATCACGAAATTTTCATATTTATTGCTCGAAGATAAAGCGAGAAAGGAAAGGTAAGGCACAGGTGTGGGACAGACAGGCCAAGCATCACCTATGATAGCGCAACCAATCGTAGATAGCTTAGAATTTATAATCACTGATATTAATCGAATGTAAATGTCGCGCTGATTCCGAAAATCTAAATACTCATCGAATTCGACAGTATATTAGGCATAGCATAACGTTGCGCTACACACCAACAGTTTTAAGGCGGTGCTAGAATGCTACTTGCCAATCAAGGAAATGGATTAATGTATCGTGCAATCCAACATTTCGAGGAGCGCAATGTCGGGTAGAACGAATTCGCGACACCAACCTAAATTTTGGGATTTTAAAAAGGGTATACGAGCCCCTAACTCTGGATACCCCATTTTCTTGACTTCTCAAAGACATGCTTATGCTCCCACGAAAATAATTATTCTGGCCATTCCGAAAATTTACTTACAAGTTACTGCAATATTGATCAATTATTTACAAAATTAAAATTTGTCAAAGAGCCATATCTTCTACCAAAAAGAGTCATTTATGACTCGCGAGCCATAGGTTCNNGACCACTGGTGTACAGTAAGCTTGGCTCGTTTCGCACTGTTTAGTTCTCCNGTGGAGAATATATGCATATGCAAANGAACATTTCANAANTTAGATTATAATTAGATTANCCNACCGGCATTGCAGTCGAATTAGACAACTAGAATTAGTTATTTGACCAAGTCTGCCATGTTATGTTTCGACACCAGTCAGCGATGGTAGACTGACACGACGCGAATACCATTCTCAATCTGAAATCANTTACAAAAGCAGGTTATAATTCGACTGGAGTATATGACAGTTATGTTCTAGCAACAGCAATGAAATCCTNCGTAAATNAGGGGATCAATCACTGTCCGTCGCTGTCTCTCTGTGAGAAAACTAAGGTTCATCTGCGACCGGTGTATAGGTGTGAAACAGTNCACACTACACAACACATTGTTGGGCGAGAGTTGCTATNATCTATCATTTTGCCATATCTTATATGTATGAAGCATTCTAGTTACCAATGGAGTTAAACATAGCTCATGTGAGCCTAATATGTTATGAACGAAATCGAAATGATATGATGCGTAGCGATTTATTTATGAATCTGAGTCAGGGGTCGTATATATTGTGATAAAGCAGGGTTCTCATATAGCCTTGCGGACTCCANGACCATGTTACTGTGAGAGGTATCGATAGAGAGGGTGAAGAGGAGGATAAACTCTTCCCGATCTTAACATTTCGAAAGGAACGAACTCTATTGTTGTATTGGCAGTCTTTCTGTGGAAATCACATGAGCATCATTAGGCTATGTAGAATAATGAAAGTTGAATGGTTCATGTAGAACGGTGCGTTACCTTCCGAGCAGAATTACATAGCGAATCAACAATCAGGTTCAAAATCAACGAGTCGCGTCAGTTGCTGACATTTTCCATGTAGATTGTGTACAATACACGGCGATTCCGACACCACAGTGCATAAAAATAAACTGGACGTTATTGACCGGTTCGACGCTTCGTCGACGATCATCAAAAGTCCAAGCTACTCTCCAAACAAACGCATAATGTAACAGCATACGTACCAATCGCCATACCTTTATGTTTTATCATTAGACGCGCAGAAAGCTGCGGGATTCAAACGTGAACGCATCTCATTTCGCTGCTTTTCACAGCACACGCTGGAGTATTACCATGAATACTAGAGGCGTGTTATTGACGTTGTCATTAATTGCAATTGGATCGGTTGTGTTGATGCTAAACTCTGGTAACCAGAAGGACAGCAGCGCAGAACGCAAGATTGCTTACGGTAAGAAGCTAATTATATTTTGATAAAGATCTTTTCAATAGATAGCGATATTAATCTACAATTACTATCCACAACCTGAAGAGAGAAATCCACGTCTAACATATTAAAATGTTCATTTAACGCAGCGGTAGGCTACCTTCTTGCTATTCACGGCCGGATTTTGATTTCTTATGTAGCCTATAGCCGCATTCTGGTGCCTAATCCGTAATGAACTAACAGGGCGTCAAATACCCATTCAAACTATCCATGTCCATTTCCGGAGAACTCCAGACTAGTCTACTTTCTCATATCAGCTCACTGTACACTAGTACACACCGAAATCGCGGGCGGCCATGTTTTGAATATAATTACTGGGAAACGTTAAGGTCGCGCCAAGCGGTGATTATAGCATTGATACAAGCACATTGTCGAGTACTATTATGTCGTGATGTTATAGGACTTCATACATTCCTGCACTTAATGCACACGTTTGCGGGGAATTATGCACTGAGCAATATGTTGGACTTGACTATGAGCCATTACTTTATTGTTAGTAAAATTGTGTCGAAATTTACTCTTCACAGAGCCGATATATAAAGGTCTAAAGACCAGCAGAACTCAAGATAGGTGGCACCTGCTATATAACGTTACTTGTTAAGCAATCGTATGCGGTTTTCTACACGGAGAGGCGTAATTTAGGCCTGCCAGAATATGGCGCAACCATATCACTCTGAGACCAAGTATATAACCAAAGTCAATATTGTAATTCTCTGGGACGGAGTCCAGTAGCCGAAGGGAACAATAAACGGTATCTGAGCTATGATGATTGGATCGATGGAAAATTTGAAGCCGAGTCATTTAACCCAAAATGGGTTTCAGGTACGAATTACGGAGTTATTGTCGTATCCTTTGTTACCTCGTGTTTTCGGCCAGCGCGACTATTCCCCTTACCATCTTACGTCACAGTTAGGGCTGGACATAATCATTGGAGTAGTCCAATCTGAACCGAGTGTTAATTCTACTGGCCCGAGTCGAATATCGAGAGATGATTTTTTCGACTATTAAAATTTTACTATCCATGTCGTTACGAGCGGCTTTATCAAACGAGAATTATAGTTTCGCAAATATCTTCCACTGTGGAAGGCTGGGAACCTGGATTGGTGGCATCGCAGCATACGAAAAATGTATTACAAAGCTACGTACGTACGACCTTTACGGCAATGGCATGTCTATAAAGTCGTGATCAACCCATAGTAGGGCTGTTCAAAAATAAACTTTTTTCCGGATCCCGGGGATTCACTGGTTAAATTGTTAGGTTGCCTTATAAAAACGCTACACGCCAAATTTGGCTCAATTCCCCCCAATGGAAGCCGATTGAAATTTATTATTTATTATAAAAAATGTAAAGTACTTTTTAAAGCATTACTGTGGAACTGGAGAAATTGTTGAGTTGTCCACGAAAACGATGCTAACAGATTTGACGCAATTCAAACCAGTAGAAGTGAAGATACATGAGTTTCTCATTATCAATTCTGGATTTTTCCACCGTCAATGCTATGTTTGCAAATTTAAAACTATGAACTGCAATAACTTCGCTTCTACCGGTCGGAATTGAGAAAAAATAGTTATGCATCGTTCTTTTAGGCAACTTAACAATTTTACACATGTGAGCTTTCCGTCACTCGATTCGACTCGTAGCCTGATTCAGAATCCAATCACTCAGGTGTACTCGATTTCGCTCAGCACGTCTATTGAGTTTCTGGATTTTTGTCGGCACCTTTCACAAAAAATAGCAGCGTGCAAAGATATTTTCAATATATTGATATTCCAGTCAGGACTAGATTTGCTAGCAATAATCTGCTATGTCTGTTCATCATTATCCAATGATAATTACGATGATAATGCAGATCAGGAGCATGCTGTACGAAAACCGGACGGATCGATAGTGAAAGTTGACATCAAGTCGGAGAGCGAGGCCGTACTGCTATGAGCTTCAGCCTGGGTATTGGCATATATGAATATTATCAAAATATTGCATATTATACTACGTAACTCTTTCAGGACCTTTTGAAAGGCCCGCAAGATTTTCACTTCTCCGCAGATCTAATTTTCGTCGCCATAGAGTATGACCGCATAAAAGTAAGTTGCATTTAATGGCAAATACACTCAGTATTACAATGGTTCCAAAACATTTTCAGCTCACGGCACACTAGAAAAATTATAAAACCCTCGCTGCACACCTGCAATAAAGTTAAGATTACTTCAAAGGTATTTTCACATCCGAATGCGATGGGTGTGGTTGCTTATACGAACATTTTCGACAAAAACAATGTTGTTCAAGATTTATAAGCAGACAGTCCAATGTCATCGATTTCTTTTGTGAAAACAGGGTTTTAAAAATAGGTTTTTTTCGCAAATCTGTTCTTCTGCCAAAATATTGCTTGATTCATTGCTCCCAAATCGAACAAAAACCTATATTAAGTTGGCTACAGCAAATTATGGAATTAAATATTTTAGTGGAAGCTAAAGTCCCGACAGCGGAATCATTTCCTGTTTATGACCTGATTCATTGAGAGCCGGCAAGGCATCAAAAACTTTACCTTTGTTTTCTACAGGGTTAACTTTTCGTCTGATTGTCGTAGTTTTGAGGTTGCTGTAATAATATTTTCACTGAAACCTCGAAGACTAGAATTCAATGTGCTCAGTTTCTCAAAAAAGTCCGAAAGAAAACATAGCAAAAGGTTTTATACGGTTCTTAATAAAATTCCAACATATTCGCGGCACACCTGATAATAATCTGTGGGCGGCACAGTATAGTGTGCCGCGACACACAGTTTGGGAATCACTGCACAGTTTTGTTGATAAACATATAGACTACAAGAGGATGTCGCGTCACGACCAGAAATTACTAGAGAAGCTACTGTTCTGTTGATAAACATATATACTACAAAAGGATGCCGTGTAACGACCAGAAATTGCTAGTGAATTTATGGCTATTTGTAGGTGTGAGCTGGATTTTCGTTACTTACACACACGGTTTAATCATTCATAGTTAAAATTTTGTACCGTATGATTCAGGGCTATTCGCATTACACAGCAACCTTCTCCGTCGCTATATTCAGAGTTAATGATTCGTAAGTAAATTATGTTCGATGTTGCGCGACAAATAGGCAACGCTTTATTTCGTCGGTACCTTGATTCCAGGGCGAGGACAGATATTCCCGAGTTTCCGGCTGCGGGCATACAGTGGGACCCAGTCGGAAGTAAATTGGCGTTCGTCCACAATTTCGGCATATTTGCGGCGCTGGTGAATCATTCGTTCAATTCTTTTACAAATATGCACACAATTACAATAAAGTGCCGTAGTATAGATAGGGTTTATACATAATGAACTGAAACTTACATGATTTTTTCGCATCTAGTATAGAAGCCATGTTTATGCAATTACCAATAGCCAAACCGTAGTCAACCTATTAATTTGAATCACACTATTGCTAACACATGTACGTTTACGTGGAATTTTTCCGAGTCTCCCGTTCGCGTCACGCGGAATAGACAGGAAAATTTACAATTCAACGGAATAGCCGACTGGGTTCACGAACAGGAGATAGAGGACGATGATGCTCTTTTATGGTGGTCCCCAAGTGGATTGCACCTAGCGTATGCCGCGTGAGTTGGGTTCATGTTCTATGTTCATGTAAACATATAGGAGCAATTTCATCACATTGCTCAGCATTTTCGATACTATACGATTGAACGCGGAAAGTGCCTCTAAAGCTGAATGTAAATCATGCATGACAGACCAATAACAGTACAGACTCCAACAGTTTAGCAGTGGTTCTCAACCTTGTTTTGTTCGCGGACCCCTTTCGGCCCGTCATGGGCGCCACGGACCCCCATGAAGTTTCAGTTCAAATTTAGCTCAGTTATCATGCAATCGTCATCTGTCTCGTGCAAATGATAACTGTAGGCTTAGTGATGAACTGCAACAAAATGTTTTTCTTGAAAATAAGATCTCACTTTTGATGTAGAAATTGGGTTGACTATTATTTAGGGTTACCATATTTTGGAATCGGGAAAGGAGGACACTTTTTCAAAATTTTCAAACCCAGAATTCCGGAGAAAAATCTTGAGAAAATGGTGAATTTTTCTGACTTCGTGGTCGGTTGAAATAAAAAAAAAGGTCAACTTTCTCGCTCAGCGCCCAAAATACAGGCTTTTCCTTCACGTTTACAGGTGATTGACTAAAAAAAGGTCATTTTTCCGGCTCAGCTCCAGAAATAACCGCCAGAGCTTTACTTCGGTGCTGATTTACGGTATCTCACTACAATCTGACAGTAAATTTGCAAACATTCTCAAAAAATAGGTCAAAATCTCAAAAAGGAGTACATTTGGGCGTCCTCGGAGGACATTTTCAAAAAACTGAAAAAGGAGGACAAATCCTCCTAAAGGAGGACGTATGATAACCCTACTATTATTTCAAGCGAATACCGCAAATGCATTTATTGAAATACGCATGGTGTTGTGTTGAAAATACACTCTTTCGATATGATATGAACGAGTGCCGAAAATCTATTTCCACAAATATAGGTGGTGGCGAATGTAATAATAACGCGTAACGCTTCCGACGACACATTTGGGTATGATCGCAAGAAATATGCCACCTAAATCGACAAACAATTATTTTAATAATCATATATAACGTCAATCCTGGTCATTTATGTACAGCAGCTTATCTTGAAGTTATTATGGAAATGGTTATGTATATCACAGGAGAAAATGGATTTTTGTAAACATTTCGAAGTCACCGTGATTGGCTTTACTCATCTAACTTCTTTTTCCACAATCCCCAACAAAACATCTCTAAGCAGCAAAATGTTTGTTTTGACAATTTAGCAATTATAATGAGTCTTCAAAGTAGTATATTCATCTCAGATGGCTATTCCATTGATGTGAGCTCTGTAGTTTTACTAGTAATGAAGCGAAACTGCCTCGTGATTTGCCGAATTCAATAAAATACAAATTAGGTTATCAAAATGTTTGTATCAGTAGGCTATTGACAATTTAGAAATTTAAATGAGTATTCACAGTTCGATATTTCTGATTTTTACTACTGACGCGAAACTGCCTAGTGATTTTCCGAATTTAAAAAAATACAAATTAGGTTATAAACTATTTTGAGGCTTCGCGGACCCCCTGAAAATGCTTCGCGGAACCCCAGGGGTCCGCGGACCTCCGGTTGAGAACCACTGGTTTAGACACTTCAACGTATTATTATGTTAGCAGATTCGGTAAGAAACTCATTGTGTAAATACCCGAATATATTACAATTACAGAGGTGGTCAGTAACGAAGTACTTCTACTTTTTCGAAATACCCAAGTAGTTTTCCCCTACTTCTGGTACTTACTCAAGGAGATCTGGTTTCTCAACTTCTACTTCGCAATCTTTTGTGATCTACTTACCGCTATTTTCAGTTTGTCAAGTAGAAGTAGTTTAATCCACCAATCAGGAAGATAGTCTGACGAATTTCGGTGCTGTTTTCACGGAATATCAACATTTAATTTTCATAAAAGTTGAGTAAAGCCCAAAATTTTCATCGCGCCTCGCGCTCAGTGCATATGAGTAACCATTATGATTTCACGAAAGTAACGGTGAATATAATTTAGGTAGCGGGTTGACGTGGTTCCGTTCACACCGGATTGTCGCCCTTCGCCCATATGAAATATTTCATCACAGTGTTATATATGGCTCATCATAACGTTTGAAACCGATGTTTCGCAATTGAGCATTCACTTTCTTATTGAAATCTAGCAGTGCATGGCGTGTCCTAATCTGGAAAGATGGACTCCGACTTTCTTCTTAGTTTAAGAGCTGCTTTAGCACACCACTTTTGAAACTTTCTGGACTAAAGACATGAAATACATTTTCTTCATTTAGAAGTAGTATTTATATTTCACTTTCAATTCCCTGTATCATTTACTTTGAGTTCTAATTAATATCAGTTCGTTTGTCTGGATAACATACATGTTGAAGTATAAGAGCCACACAATATGGTATTTTTACGATCCACCATATCGTGTAAAGTGTTTACACAGTATCCTATACTACTTCTCCGTATTACTCTTCGGCTAAATACGGGCCTTGTAATATGGGGAAGTGCGCCATACCATAATATTTTCTAAAACGTGCTGTTCGATTAAACAAGAGGATTAGTATCACATTTCCATATCAATGCTATCATTTTCATCCTGCGATGCGGACGAATGCTTATGCTGTCGAAAATTGAATACCTCCTGGTATGCATCAATATGAATCAAGCTCGGCATCTTTCGCATATAGCTCAATTTGCACCGTCTGGCAATCCATGCGAACGCATTACGATCGTTTTCAAAACTACTTACTTACTTGAGTAGATTTAAAGTCAGTCAATTCTACTTCAACTTCAGGTAGTTTTAGGTTGCTTATGGAAGATGTACTTCTACTCGTCCTTGAGTATAGTTTTTCGTCTCTACTTCTACTTCTACTTGAGTAGCTTTCTTGACTACTTTGACCACCCCTGTACAATTACAGGATGCATATATGTTTCATTTCGTATCAAAACTTATTCAAACATTTACAGACTGAACCAAACGCCGGTGACGAATTTTGATTTCGCGTTATTTATCAACAAGCAGTACCTAGATATGATAAGCTACTCATACTTCAAAACCCGGTACACCGATCCCTATAACAGATGTGTTCATATACAACACAGAAATTCCAGATGACGACTTAGTGAAAGTCAATCCAGGTGCTGTAAGATAGAGATTTATTGTTTCCTTTGCATCTCATTTTTTCGCCTTTAACTATGTGCCGACAGAAAATCATGGATTGGGCAGACTATTACCTGAATTCTGTAATATTATGGGCGAGCGACTCAATTTTGATGGTTACGTGTAGGAGCAGGTTCGGAAACGAAAGCGTCACTGAGACTTGCGAATTGACTGATGGTTTATGGCTATGCGACCACGGTAAATATTATCGATTCCATATCGTTAGAACAGTGGTTCTCAAACTGGGGGAGGGGAGGGGGGGCGAAGCTGCGGTCGACTGAAAATATTTTTCGTACCCCGTGCGATTCACCGGCAATTCATAGTTGTTGTTCTGTATAGTCAGAATTTTATATTTGAGAATTCTCTCATCAACAGTCATAACCTTTCATGCCATCAAACTATCCGCAAGGATTGCTAGCATTTTGGTTGCATTTTATGACATCACGGTGAGGGCGCGAAATTTGTTGTTATCATAAAGGGGGCGTGTCTAAAAAAAAGTTTGAGAAACACTGTTTTAGAGCAGTGGTTCTCAACCGCCGGTCCGTGACGACCTTCCAGCCGGTCCGCGACGA
>ATSW01002508.1:0-14477 GCA_000444245.1 Botryllus schlosseri | reverse complement strand
AAACGGTTGAATGGCTGTAAAACGGATATCGTCAGCTATTTGTAAGCTTGCAAAATGCTAATTCGGTTGTCCAAATGTCCATGTGGTATAGGGAAGTATACATATTCTGCATACTATCTCGCTAAACATCAACGAGGTCCATAGATATTTTTCTCTCAGACTTTTTTAAACGTTTTTATTTCGACAAGTTTACAGATGCGCGCGTGCATGATGGGGTTGCTCCATTCTTTCCTAAGAATGCGCGGTGCTAAGTAGCAGAGATGAGCATGGATTAGGATTAGGTTTTGAAAAAACAGGATTNGTGAAATTTTGTCGGATTTGNATTAGACATTTTTTTCAGAACGGATTAGGATNTGGATTGGANTGTACCTATTTTCNGGNAGATNGAAATGTCGTGTGGCGAATGGCGACAAACTNTATTCAGATCAGTTATTAATGTANNTATGNTTANTAAGTNATCTTGAATCAAGTGAATCGTTGGNTGTGAAAGAAAATTTTCGAATCCCNCCATTNCATAAATTAGTATTTTTTCTGAATTTCCAGTTGGAATCGGATTAGGATTGGACATGGACTTGAATATGAAAAAGTTACGGATTAGGATTTGGATTTGGATTTGAAGGTTCGGATTTGGATTGGATTAGGACATAGAAATTTCAAATCCGCTCATCTCTGATAAATACAGACAGCCGAAAGATCAAGATTGGACGGATGTTATATATTTTCGTCATTGATGTTTTTTGCTTAAGTCTCTGGTCTGACCCGGCCGCGAATTGAACACACGGTCACGACCTACCGATCAAGAAGTCGGACGCACCACAACTATGCTATCTTGTCGGATCAAACACTGTTACATTATATTTCATTGAACATTGCACACTGTGATGGGATGAAATTTAGGTTGCATACCTTTGTGGGTTATATTCCGGACACTCTATAGCACGGACTGGCGGATTTTAAAATTAAGTATGACACATTGTCTGTCAATATGACGTCCTACCAGAAAATCTTTGCCTGTCGACCAGATGTCGCCACGATCTGGATCAGGGGCCGGACTATGTGGTTGTGTGTTGTAACCAGGACCGAAACAACATTTCTTCAGCGACCTCCCGCCCAAATAAACAGTGATCTTTAGCCCACCGTACGGGAATCAATACAACTTCTGGGGGGCTTACTATATGGTTCTGGTTTCTATGCACATCTGGTCGACAAATTTGGTAAATGAAAGCTGTCTATAATATCGATTCTTTCATGTATCACTTTAAGATTTTGATCCTCTCTCCGCACAGATGATGATAGTTAGCGGTGGAGCTGGTGGAGCATCATGACTTCGAAAATGCGGTGAACGTCATTGTACATCGTAAAGTCATGTCATGTCATGTCACACGGATAAGACTATTTATGAGCCTAAATGCAGGTCCGCACCAGCAAGTTGAACATCCGGTCGTTTGCAACCTTTTAGGGTCGCGACTCCATTTCTAATTTGAAAAAGTTCTGCGGCCCAGCTGAAAATTTGATGAGCTGATATACTAAAAACGGTCAACACCTTTGCCCAGACTTACACACGGCCTATTTCGGAAGCTAATTACGTTCAACATCTGCACGAACCCCAGAATAAAGGCAAACGACCCCCAGGTTTAGAACCACTATCTTTGACTAAAGCATCTAAATGGCCTTAACCGACTCTAGGAATATACCGTTCTCCTATATTTGCGATTACAATTAGACTTATTTCAGTAAATCATGGTTATTTTTATGTATTTTTGATCGCATTTTTTGCGAGGGCGGTGGTCCACATAATAAAACAATGAATGTGACTCTAAATCGCGACCGGCGCGAAGAAAAATTTCAAGTGGTATGTAATATCGTTTGTGTTGATTTACGAAAATAAATTGATCCTATTTTAAGCCTTCAAAATTCCGGACATTTGGAAATATTTTAGAATTTCCTCCCACACGCAGTTTGAAAAGTGAAATACCGGATATGTCCGAGAAATTCCGGACGTATGCCAAACCTACAATTATTACGATACTCTCTAAATAATAAGATCATGGTCAGTGAAGCATATAAGAAGAACTGCGTTAACATACTTCAGTGGTGAGGCGCGCTCGACTGAAATCGTCATGACGATAGCTCATGTCAACAACAAAGATAAAAAGCCTGCTCTCAGTTTACCGCTTCGTTCCATGTTGGCGGCCGTGGAGTATTTGATTTTAGCAACCCAAAGAGGGACTAAAAATAATATTTATTGGACCGTTCAGTTGCTCCTGTTGAGGTGGCACAACTAATCATGACTGCGCTTTCCCCATCTGCGTCCATCAGTCATGCTGCAATAATGGAAGACTGTATCGATCAATTGTCCATTTTAGGCCGAATCTTGCCAGTGTCTTACCACGGTCAAAGTGATTCAAAGGAGGTAGGTTTTTACTGATATTCATCTATTTTGTTAAATTTTGTTATGACAGGGAGGAAGAGCTAATTCTTTTTCCCTTAGTGTGCAGTTGGTGGTGTCAGGTGCTGTTTCTAGATTCCAGTTAATGTTTGTTGTCGTTCTTGACCATGTAAAGTCGAGAAAAGTTATTCCACTAATTGCCAACACGTTACATCTCTGTTCAGCTACCTCACCTCTATGCCAAGGTATTGTGTAATATGATCATTCATTTTTGCTCTGTCATTCTGAAATTTAAGGGCCATGCCTTTGGTTCAAGCGTCCGATACCAAGCCACCGTATACTTGAATACTGTATCAGTACGGTAGTCTCATTATCTGCATATAGTGAGCGTGAGGCCAACTTAATTTCAGATATTTGGTCATTAAACCATTTCAGTCTGTATTAAGGAATTATAACTGCTCGGAATTATACAACATGCACCATTTAAACTACAATGCCGTTTGCCACATGTTTTTGGATGGTGGCTTGATTGAACAATTTGAGTGCTGAGGTGGGCCTGTTACAAGATGAAATAGAGAGGGTTGGATACCTATTTGTGATGTCATAGTAGTCATAATATAGCCTACATTGGCGATGTTACGACATAGTATTATCTTCGTCATTGGTTTATCTGGGGTTGAGTCAAAGATTGGCTTAGGCGTGTTCGGTTATGTAACCTCGGGTTATTCTTAGAGTTAGTGGTTGGTTTGGGAGTTTTGCTATATTGGGGGTTAGGCTAGATTGGGATGAGGTCGACGGGGGGGAATAGATGTTAGGGTTGAGATTTAGTTATAGGTTATATTCTGGTTAGGAGTAAAGGTTACCTTAGGGCAGGTGATCTTAAACTGCGTTCCATGAACCCCTCGTAAGTCCGCAAACTAGTTTAAGTATCTATAAAAGGCTATTGTTGAAGCTACACACACTAATGTTAAACTAAACATAACTATGAAACTTGATTGTCCTTTATAAGTTCTGTCCATATTTTCATTTTTATTTTGTCTTATTTTCATCGCTCACCACAATGCTACATGTCTCTTGAAAGCGAAAGTGATAACCTTTTTAAGTCATGAGGAATCTTTTTAGGTATCACCTAGATCACATGGCTGTGATTAGGACTGGATGGAAGTGATGACCTTCATCGGCTGTCACAATTTGGCAGTTAGGCTTTTCTCGGTCGGTGCAGTTCAAAAAATTTTCTCGGACTGTGCAACAATCGGGGTCCATGCAACCATCCACAAAAATTTAGGGTTTAAGAAGCCCTGTGTTAGGGGTTAGGAAACACTGCACTAGGGATTATGGTACGATAGGGTCAGGTTGGAATTAATTCCTAACACAACCAGGAATAGCCATGAGAGCGAAAAGCACTTCCCCCCCAATGTCAATAATTGACTTTTGGATCTGTTCTCATTACATCACAAACGATTCATTAAATCATGTCATTACCAAAAAATCAGCGCCTACATATTTTTTTCATCCGCTCTTCCCAAATTTTGATCCTGTTACAATATAAGATTAGGAGTTTTGTCTACAACGACGTGTACATCATCAGCAGCTATTCTGCTTGCTTCAGTTGAAGATATTGAAGATTTATTTAAAACAGGGGTCACCAACAAGCGGTCATATTTTGCGGTCCGCAACCTGATTTGAGATTTTGGAAGAACGCTAAGTAATGCATTTTGAAATGCTTTATTTGATTTCAGTTCCAAAATATTGTTGTTGTTTAAAAATAAGCTATTCGCCTGTGCTCAGCATCACTATTCCTCACCAGCTGAAACGGCTTTGGCGTTGGCAATAGCATTCCATCGAGGGAATATCAGCTCTGATATTCCAAAATAAAATGAAATTCATGATCATGATATTTTTTATTGTATTTGTACTTATTTGTGTAAAATATCACTTCTTTTGTCGTAACTATGCCCATGGCGCATGTTGAGAGCACAGCATTGTACTGATGTAAATATTTAAAACGTGGTTGGTCTACTGAGGCCTATTTTGTCTCGATAGGCCTATTGCATTCTTGCGGCCCGCGACCCGCATTGAGTTAACGACCCCTGTTTTAAAAGAAGAAATCCCACTTGTGCCACTACTGGTGATGTCAGGAATGTATATAGATATTAAAAATCTTCTAGAAATTAACCATAATGATAGTGAGTTCATACTTTCATGGTCGAATCTGCCATTGATGAAGATGTCATAGGCTACAAGTCTACCTTGAATAATTAATAATGGATTCAAAAATTACCAGCTTCCAAAGTCCACTTGACGGTAGGCTACTCTTTTATTATTATTTCCGTAAATTCATAACACCAGAAGGTTGTGATACAATGTAAAGATAATAAGAGACATATAGATCACACATGCGCAAAATATATAACACCGTTTATATACAAACGTATTTTCCCTTCACTTCCAAATCTACTCTTGTCTGTTTCAGAGAGTAGGCAAGGATGTGCGGATGGTCCTGGACAGTCAAAGGGACATCGAAAGTAAATTTGAATCTCTTCTGAGTGCACGACAAGAAGGCACTGCTGGCAATATCTCTGGATCGCATCAGGTATTAAGGCAATGTGTATTTCAGATGAAACTTAATGATTTTGGGACTGTGAAGTATTTCTTTGTTACCGTTATCTTTAAGAAGACTTTTTCCATGAAATGGACCCAACCGTGCCACGGACGTTTCATTGCATAGTGAGATGGACGAAAATGCTACTTTGTGTTATCAATGTAGAATGAGTGTGTGTGCACTCTGTGCAGATTACGATTTGCCTTTAATTCAAAGGTCATCTGGTCAGTAACAAAGTACTTCTACTTTTTTGGGGTATTCAAGTAGCCTACTACTTGCACGACTTAGTCAAGTGGCTATGATTTTTGAATATTTCTACTTTTACTTCACACTTTTCAACTTCCAGGCAAAACTTACCGAGGTGTACTTAGAAATCGCTACTTGTAATTGTACTTGAGTAGAAATGCATAATGTTACTTCGACCTCTAATTGTGTACCAACGATCACTGCTGTGACCACCTCTGCTTTTATTATGATACATTGAAACAACTTATGGTCACCAGAAGAAATGAGCATGCCGACCGCAGTGATATACAATCAGTTGTTGAGTTTGAACTGTTTTTTAGATGAAGAGCCTCACTACTTCGATTGCTGTTAGCAACAGATTTGTGTCGCAGACAGTCAAGCAGAATCCACTCACAAACGATAACCTTGTTAAAGTTCAAAGCGACAGGTAAAATATCCTACATTAATCCGGATTTTCACTATAATGTGTAGAGCGTGGAATTTTTTGAGTATCTGCTGTTAGACACCGGTATCAAGATCAAACTTATCGTGTCAAATTGTTATTTGTCACAGGCAATTTTGCGAGGAGATTCTGAACCTGACCTACCATCACCTGCTCCACAATCAGGACTTCCGGCCACTTCTGGAAGCCGTGCGTGCTGAGAAAGAGAAAAAAGCTGCCCTGCAACAAAAAATCATCAAGTAATACATTGGCATTTCCCCCTGACTGGCCCACAATGCCCGTACCAGCGTCGGCCATTTACTAGAAAAGTTCAAGATTCTGTGGTAGGTCAGTAGCTAGAGCGCTGACCTTGCAATCTTTAGGCTGAGGTGCAACCCATTTGGCAGTCGTCATCCAGGCACAGGTCTCACTCTCTCACTGCCAACTCTCATGGTATTCAAGATTTCAACTTTGACTTCGACTCACAACTAGGGTAGCCCACAAAGATTGAAGTACTCAAAGCCGGGTCGATTATCGATGGTAATGTTTATAGTCGAGTGCTTCTTATTTTTTGAGAACCAAACTTATATAGCTCTTTCGAAAAAGAACTACTTTATCGGCAGTAATTATAGTTTCGCTACTTCTTTTTTCCGCCGTTGAAGGCTCGAGACCTCGTTTGGCTCCATCGTATAGCATGCAAAACATGCAACATCGTGCTGCGCATGTTCACTGTGACAGTATTTTTTGTGGAAGTCAACCCACAGTATTATCACGGAGTGCTCTGTCTTGGTTATGATTAACAATATGAAAATACTCCTGTCTAGCTATCCCTAATATGTATCCTGATTAGTGTAACAGATATTATTTTCGTTGTGATGGTATGAGAGTCACAATGCTGCAAGTGTTGTGCAAAACTGTTTAAAAGTAGACCACTCGTTCAAGACCACTAATACGTGAAATGTAGCCATACCGTACTTTTTGAACTGAATGTGACGAAATTCGACAGCACAATCTAGCGACATTTGACGGTATAATAAAATTTAGCAATCAGCGAAGTCGCGATATTTCTGTCAAAAGAAATCCAACAGTCAAAATTGAGTTTGAGGCGGGTTTTGGCTGGACTTTGTCGGGCAGAAACTTCAATAGAACCATGCACACTAGGTGCAATATCAAATAGACAGCAGCAAATTTCTGGTCAAAATACAGTTCCAATGCGGGTACTTTGTTTTGAGTTGCATTTTTTTTCCATAATTACATTCTGGGTTGATTTTATGTTTTGAATGATCACCGGTCCGTAAAATTTGATTTTGATTCTACCGTGTCCGCAAGCGGTAAAGGTCGAGAACCACTGCGACAGATCATGGGTGTTTGGCTAATGACACTGAATACGGTACCATATAATTATGACTGTTTGTTATAAATCACATAGATTTTACATCATAATATTGGCCTATATAAGTTTGAAACTGATCAAATACGGTAGCTCCCACCCACCCACAGTCTATGGTAAGCTCATAGTAATTTCTGATATCCTTACTGTTCTAATTGCTAATAAGGATCAACCATAGCAGTCCACACTCAACCCTCAAGTCATCCTCAAAAACAACTACAATTTTAGAAATTACACAATCATGGTTTTACACCTGAAAGTTGGTCATAGTCATTTGATCAACATGCAAGGCCATGTGCAATGTGCATGTGTGAAAATAACTATAAAGAATACCAATAAAGAAAATATAACACTATCTTCTTCCTGTAATATTACCTCGCATACCCCTCCTGTTCAAATACTCTCAGTTGAAAGTGGCAGATCTATTTCAGCGAGAAACATAAATTTCACCACCTAGTCCAACCTACCTTATTTTCTCGCCAGGGAGGAACAGGGCAGAAGAAAAATCAAGCAACTACAGAAGCATCTGCAAGACATCAAAAAAGAAAAAGAGTTGGAGATTCAGCAACGAAATGAAATGATAGCACACCTGAAGGATCAGTTACAAGTAACATATGGACTTAATTATTAGGTTCAAATGCAAAGAAAGGAATTTTCAACTCTGAATGGAAATGTGGAAGTTTGAAACGTAATAACTTTTGAAGTCTAATTACTGTAGAATGTGAAAATGTAGGTTAGGTGCATGCATACATATTGTAATTAGTAGGGCTGGGCAAAATCGAGTAACTGAGTGATTCGGTTGTGAATCACGTATTACGCTTCGAGTCGAGTATTCGAGTATCACTCATTATGACGTCACAACAGAACATAATATGTCAAAGTTCATATGCGTACCTCTTATGCCACCAAAAAGGACATAATGCCTGTTATCCGTCACGTTAAAGATACTTCGGTATTTTTTCGACCNTACCGATTTCATTGCNCTTCTTGACAATGTTGTGGGATGATCATGACTTCGTAAATGTGTTAGTTCTAGTAACGTTCGTAGCTTTTGTGCTAGATCTCGTATGCTGCGACACGGCCAGTCAAGGTTTCAAAGCTTTCCCAGTGGAAAATAGAATCGAAACTAAAATTCTCGTTAGTAAATTAACTTTTAGTTACGAGGAGCGTTATAACTTCAGTACTCGAAAAAATAGTCATTTACCACTCGACTCGAATCATTAAAATTAATACGCGATTCAGATTCGAGTATTGGAATCATTGTGCCCAGCCCTACTGCTAATGCTCTAAAAGAGTATATATGGTATTTGTCATTTTCGATTTCTTCGTCCAGGTCGATCTTGAATCGGAACGAGAAGTACGAACGCCAGAGGGGGCGACGCTCGCAAATAACTGGGGCTGCCCGTTTCTCGAAACGTCGGCAAAGAGCAAAAAGAACGTCGACGAACTTTTTACGGAAATTGTACGGGAAATGAACTTCATGGCGCAGCCGCAAAGTAGCGGGCCGTGCTGCGCCATATTGTAACCGTCGGCCGAGCTCCAACACAACCAAGATTGAAGTCGGGTACGTGATTGTTTTCTTTGCCCGCCATTGGTGATGATCCATCCCCTTATCTACTTTGAAAGGTACAGCAGATGCGGTTCAGTCCAGTACAGGCTATACGAGGAATACTTTACTAGTTTTAGCAAATGTCCAGTCCAGTTACAAAAGTTTAAAAAATTTTTTGTGTCCGTTCTCTCGTGAGATAATTTATAGTGAAAAAAGTGTAATATGACATAACGATATTTTATATAACTATAAACTATATATGCAAAATCCGGTAAAGCAGTATTGGCGAAAGAAATGACCGAATTGTAGTTTTTAAATCAACGATGATGGATTTGGTTTTGTTTAAAAAATCGAGTAGCCTTAATACTGGCACAGATGAAGTTCGGATCCAACACTGACAAGGTCCGTGTTCGAACTGCGGTGTGTCAGTTTAGTAACTCTGCTTCGTACTATTCGGGGGATGTTGTGAGGTTGTCCGAATCACGAGCTACATTTAAACAGGGGAAACAAATTCTCACTGAGAAGCAAATTTGTAACTTGGAAATTCTAGTTAAACGTAAAAATTAGTAATCGAAAATTGTGATATTTTAACCTGCCATCCTATGAGGTAAGCAGCTTATATTTCACTTTATGGAGGTAATTTTCTTGAAACATTGCTATTTCCATTTAGTTTGGCTTGCAAATGAAAGAAAACATGACTATGCTTAGTCATATGGACTGTGCAGTGTGCGTGCAGTCATAGTTGCCAGTAGCCTATACCAAACTAGCTAAACTCCAACAGACATGAAAACTGTCATTGATTGACATTTTATTCCATGCTGCACTACAGGGTGCGGTAACTTCTGATTCACATAAATACCACAGTTTGGTTTACCATGAAAGTGGTGACTTGTTCACTATTCTGTCAGGAAGCAAGGCATTAGCTAATCGTGGATAGCCGGAAAAGTTGTAATAAATGGTCTTGAACACCGTTATTGTGTTTCATTTCCCTTTTGTGTTGTTACAAAGATGTGGTATTGTTTCTGATCTTATATCTCCCTTTGAAAACGCCCAATGTATTTGGACAGTGAATCATAAGTGCTTTATGTATTCTGTCACCGTGAAATGGAGTCCTACAGACGGCACTGTCTGCCTACTGACTTTAGCCTGGCGTGAAGAATGTTGCTAAGGTGCACTCTCCAGATATTCACTTCAATTATATCTTCGTTTCGTTACCCCAGGCTATGCAGTGGCAGCCTTCGCTATTAGGATTAAGTATATCTTACATTTAATTGTATCGAGTAGACGAGTAATAACTATAGGATTTGGAATGGCCAGACAGTGGTGCCTGGTGTAATTCATTACGTGTAACATCATGTCTAGTGGCCTTTCTTTCTATGAAATGAATATATCACGGTGGTTCCTGGCTAGAAGTGTACTGGCGTATTGTTCCCTTGGTGAATGTGACAGGCTGCTAATTGCATTGCGGTTGAAATCTGTGCCTGTTTTAGCATACTTTGTGGTGTTGTATTTAGTCCTAACAGCAGTTTAGTTCCATGCAATCACCAAGTAACTTGTCGTTAACACACCTCTAAATCGATTACAAGGCTATAACACTATGGCCTACGCCTATGGCTTGTGAAACTCGGTATGTTGAAGTATATTCCTGTGTTATGTACACGGACTGTATGTTACATAATACCATATTATTTACGGCACATCTGAGACGTAGCACACACCGTGCACTGCATATCACTTTCAATGTTTGCTTTCAAGCCATCTATAGTTTTTAGTAGTGTTGCATATTATCACAAACTCTATTTACTAACTCTATGCACAGTAAAGCACAAAGCAGTACAGTACTAACTTGACTAACTAATATCTCTATCATCTTGTAAACAAGCAGGTATACTATGTCATTTGGTTCTGGTCACCTGGTCAATTTGTCCTAGTTGAACATAGCGGGCCTGATTTTACATGCATAATTCTATACTTTATCAAAGTCAACAGGTAATCATGTCGGTATATCGAGTGTGTTGTATCGTAATATTGATTACTAGGATGGATGGCATTGTAACTCGATAGTAGCTTGCGTCCTGTGGTATAATGTTGTGGCGAAACGAACTTACAAGGGGGTATGTAATTGGTATGGTGTATTATCCCATCTGCGTACTGAGATTTGAGATTCCAGTGTTTCCTACCACCCTTGAAATCGTGAATGGTCTGACCACTCCTAGAGGAGAAGATATTACGCGATACATGATAGGCCTACTGTAGCTAGGATTCATAGAAAATATTCAATGCAAACGTTTTGGTGAGTGGTGTCTTATATTGACTTTTTTCAGGTCCGCTACGGAGATGTCTTGTAATATGATGGTGGACCTCCCGTCCGTAGCTAACTTGTACCGAGAAAGAACTGTAACTAGCGGCCTGAGAACGCTTGTACATCAGAACTTTGCCTTGAAGTATTTTATGGCAGAGTCATTGGCAATACCGGGAGGAGTCTTGCTTTATTCCGAAGCCATTTTCAATCAGCGATCTCTCGTGTGCACGTGGTACAAATTTCCCGTTCTAAAATAATGACAAACACGTTCTCCTTTGCGTTCCCATCGCTTCCATTGTAACTTTTTCGTTGCACTTACAAGTCTCCGTTTGCTCTAAATATGGATCCCGTGTGAAGTGACTCCTCACCGTCGCTCGAAATTTTATCAGATATTGTTAATTGTGTCATCTTTAGTAGCGCGTGGATTTTAATCGTGAAATTCCTGTTTCGATGATGATAGCGAACATAGATTTACACCTAAATGCCTCCCACTTATCGAGACGAAGATCAGCTTCTGCACCCAATTGAACAAAGCAGGTGTCTATGCGAGACAAGGTATTCGAAATTTGAACTGACCATCATAACAAATATCATGGAACTCGTGTGTCTTGTGCACCATTAGTTGCTGCATCCGCCTGGAGTTTCGATCATAATGTTTTGAAACCAATCTGTTTTTTCGTAAAAAAAAATAGCTGACTGCTGTCCATTGCGGGAATTTCTCCACGAACAAATCGTGCTACCAGTGACCCCACATTAATTCAAGCACTCTTAACCATCCGATAGTCACTCCCCAAAGTATTCGCGCAATTTTGTTCATCAGTACCCGCTAATCACCCCCGTCTGAAGCACAGCGGTCAATTTGTTTTGGTTTACGTCCACACACGTTTTCACTTGTCACACCAGTGGACTAGAGTTGTTGTATGCGCACGATGTTTGTTAGGATAAAGACTTATCTCGTTATTTACACGTTTCTCCATTTGCCTATGATTGAAATTCAATGTTATTTTCTCACCTGACCGCATATGTTTGTAGTTCAGAAGAAAAACCTTTGAGATGTTCGTTTCTCTGCGATTTTTGCTATGGGGCATTATCCCAGCTGTAGGGTCAGTTATCATTGCGACGAATATCTAGATTGGTCGCATCGCCACGCTTTTCCGGCCGATTCTGGCAGTCGATTACCATTTTATTGTTTTCATTCAAGTTTCGTAAGTATTCATATCGGTTTTCAAGTTACACGGCCCAGCGACGAATTTCTGGGTCTATGAATTGACTGTTATGACCCCCGCGTTATAGAATTGCCAAATGCTTTGCGTTTTTTTTGTGTTGTTGTTCAGATGTACGGCAACTCTATCGTGGAAATGCTGTCTCGCTAGTAGCTGCGCGGAGTACTACAAATTATTGAAATTGTGCTCTTTTTGCCGTTAAATTTTGACTCTGTTGCAAGTAGTGCGCGATTGCCCCGGTGATATCCAACTTTTGGTAATTTGCGCTTTTTTTAATGATTTGTGACTCAGTCGTAGTGGTTGAACAAATCAGAAATCGCTTCCTACTTAAACCTGAGTCGTATGGTGTTTTACTGAGACGCTCGGACGTTCGAGACATTGCGGACTATATTCGATTGGTGCCTCAAGCTGCCGCGCTGTGATTGCATAAAGACAAAAATTCTACAATCAAAAATCTGCTTAGTGCTTACTACTCGAATCAAATCTTGCTACTTGGTCGGACTAACTGTACATCCATGATTTGAAACCCAAAGCCATTAGCGAGCTTTTGTGCCTTGGTCCCAACACTGGCGCGAGCACAGTAATAATGTGATATTGTTTTTTGTTACATAACTGTTGCCGTACTCGGCATATGTTGCCTGAGCAGTCAGCATACGCGTGTAGTGCCATGCAGGTAAAGATTTCATGATACTTGAATATTGATATTTTCCCGTGCTCAATAGGTTTATTGCATTGTGTTCGACGTAGTCTTTGAATATGCATATTTGTTATTTATCATGAAGGTTGGAAATCGGTTTTGAGCCCGTACTTCATCTATTGCGAATGGTAAGCCAGTCGGTATCGTGTTTTTATGTCAAGCAAATGATGAATCCTGTTGATGTGCATGTTGAGCTGTTTCATTCCCTGACATTATCGCTAGTGTAGTCAATGGTGGGTAGTATCTGGAACATGCCCGTATTTCGTCTTCAGATTTGCCTAGTATTGATTTTCGTCATGTGTTGTTAAAATTGAAACACCATTCTGTCGCGCATCGTACCTGATCCACTACATGCGGTACAACCCGATGTATATATATATATAGCTATATCAAGGCATTTGTCATGACATTGGTGGTTCTTCTATCATAGTTTTGGGAATGTTGTGAATTACAGTCATTTTGTACCATGCACTACAATGATGTCTTGTCATATTTCTTTCACTGATGGTATCTCTCGGCGCAGCGACCATGTTTGACCTTCTCTTTGGCTTGTAACTTTTATTTTGCGCAAATACTCGATATTTGTGTTCTTTTTTAATATGTCAATATGATATTAACAAATGAAAATATTATCTGCATCTTTGTGTTCTATTGCGTGGACAAGGGTGCTAAGTGTCGTAATAGTAATAGTGCAGTGCCGCTAGTTGGTTCATGGAGGGAAGGGTATATGGCTGGGTGATTACGACAAGTTTACAATGGCGATTCAGTAACGAATGAGGTATGCGAGACATGTTTCCATCAAGCTTTGATCAGTGGTTCATAATAGACAATGAAATGCGCTCCACTATATTCCCATGACCGTTCGATATAAATATGGGATACTTGGCCCACTACTTTCTGGCCGGTAGGTTGCTGGAGAGGGACACTTGGGTGCTGTCTCGATAACCCTGTGGTTACTTCGCATCTCCATCCTCGGAGTACCTTGATGGTGCAGTAGAAAATTATCTGTATTTCTCGTCCTCCGTGGCTTCAGCATTCTTTGAGCGGTCGCTGTTAGGCAGGGCAGTCGACGTAATTGGTAGATATACGGAGCACGTTGGAGGTGTCGGAGGTTTATCTGGGCACCTTCCCTACGTCGCTGCTCCTCTGGCGTCTTCAGGAAAAGAGCCCACTGAAAAGACCTAGCAAGTGACAAAGGATGAATGAAAAATAGCGAGGAAATGCGTTTGAAGTCGGCCGAATAGATAACATCAAACACCTTTATATGGGGCATTATGTCGAGGTGGAAATTACATTGGAAGACCATGTACTTGGTCGTTTGACATCTGCACAAAGTGCACATTCTACCGCACTATGTCTTCTGCATAGCATCGCGCATGATGTGTCTAGCCGTTAAATATGAATTAATTTTTTTTTCAATTCAATTTATTTATTGTATCATTTCAATACACCACAAGACTGCGATACAATGGAAGATCAAGGTGTCGAGACGACTTGGAGTAGTCTTCGAAATCAGACATCCACCTGACCTAGGCGATGTAAAATAGGAGGCATGCACACTGAATGAAAAGTAAAAGAAGGTATTATATAATCACAGGTGACAAAATGGTGGCATCTGTAGGAAGGCGAGATCGATATGTCAGATCTTGGTCAGGTAA
>ATSW01002507.1:0-14785 GCA_000444245.1 Botryllus schlosseri | reverse complement strand
TCTCAGTACAGTGTAAAAGCTGAAGCTTATTCTTAGCGCCAGTATCTTAGAGCATCTTTTACTAGTAAAGGTAATGCCATTTAACCGTATCAGGAGATATACATCGTGATTCAAGCATTCCACCTGGATTTTTGTCAAATATGGCTAATCAATCCCCTTGTATATTAAGTTAATAACTATCTATTAATTCTTCGATATCCATTTTTTATACAGTAGCCTAATGAATTAATACATAACAACATAGCAATATTGAAAGGATTGGCCCACTATAAAGTTGTGTGTATAAAATAGAAGAGTCAAGTAAAATGGCAGCTGCAACGTACGTTGGTCAGTGGAGACCCCATCGCCCGCGTGGCCCCATCGGAGCCCATTTCAAATCTCCAGGACCAAAGTACATGCTTCCGGGTTCCACAGGTGAACATTAGATGAATGCGCACCACACACCTTATTATCAGAGGTGCTCAGTGAAAAAGTACTATTATTTTGGAGTATTCAAGTAGCCTTTGACTATGACTTGCACTGCTTAATCAAGTCAATATGTCTTCAGACTACTTCCACTTCTAAGTAACGGTTTTGAAGCAAAAGTATTTTGCATTTTTCAAGTAGAAGCAAGTTTTTGACAGATTTGCATTACTTTGACAGTTGGGGTGGAAGTTTTATGGATTGAATATACAAAAGCTATTTTCTATTTTTTCATTGTCTCACAATTGTCGTGGCATTTCAAATTGATGTAATTGCTAATAAATTATTGATTCTTGTTGTATCTGTTTGTGCGATTAGAAATAGAGATGAAAAAACCCTTATTGTGTCACAATTGGATATTGTCACTATTCTTAATGGCTTGATTACTGTTTTATTGTTATTATGTGTAATTATTATGTTGTGTGTATCAGGTAATTCATAAACTTAACACTTTGTGTCTTCGACTGTAGACCTATAGCTTATAAGGGAAACAAATGTTATTTTTATTATTGACGGCCTTATGTTGTATTATAGGTTATCGGGGTCATGACTTACGAAAGAGACAGGCAGCGTCATACAGTTTTGGTACAAGACACGCAAAATTTACGAACGATGACAGCCCTGGACCAGGTGGATACCTAGTCCCTGCACGAATCACACGTACTGGCAATGATGGAACCCCCAAATACTCGCTCTATAGCAGACCAAGAGACGTAGCAGCATTCAAAAACCCTGGTCCAGGTAATGTGGTGTGTTTGCTTATCGTTCGTTTCGTAAGGTAATTGCCGATATACACAGGAGCGTACAGCCCTGAAAAAAGTGGACGTTCTGCCTACAGATCTGCTCCAATTTATTCATTAGCTAGCAGAACTAAAGGTCACAAAACAGATAACAGTCCAGGTATGTATAATAGAAATCGGTCGATTGCATCCTGAATGCTCGTAATGCTATTTTTATTATATATGGGAAAGTAAATCTGACTTTTGAGTCTTCCTAAATGAAAAATATTTGGAGGATTATTGTGAATATGGCATAAGGTGTGAAGAAGCATTTTGAATAGCTATGACAACTTTAGGTCTTCTATGTATCGAATTTAATATTTTCAGAAATGTCTATATGTGTCATATCAGTCGACTTGGACAATGTTGCAGCCCCATGTTTCTCCAATTAATTAACCCTTCCTTCACACAAATGACTGATACAGGTCCGGCTGCATACATGTTGCCCCATGTTTTGGGGCCTCACTCCGTGGGCAAAGCGTCCTTGCCAGCATATACTTTGACAGCTCGGAGAAGCTATGGCTCATTTCATGATGATTTACAGCGGGTTTGTTGACAGTTTGAACGTGACGATATCAGGGTGTCATGTGTGCCGTGGGTTAACTTCACCAAAGCGATACATGTCATCAATCATATCGTGTCATCGAATTTGTGTGCTTCTTAAAAATTGCCTCCTAACACAAACACACTTGCTTTGTTATCTATCATAACCATCTATCCTTTGCCTTGGCCTGGCATAATGAGTGTGGCTAACAATTATTGTCGCATTTTAGGCTACTATCTTTGTGTGTGACTGAAAATAAAATTGCATACTTGAACTGGATTTTTTCTCCAGTCCAACTAATTAAGTACGGTAACTAATTAACTAATTAAAAATAGTTTAATACTATCTCTATCTACAATTCCCATTGTCAACATTGACCAGGAATAATACTCTAAATCTGCCTTTAGTATTTTCTATATACTGGTATATGTCTATGCCAATTGTATATGATCATCGTTATGACTTGGTCTATCAAAATCTCAATTTTCTGTGGGTTATGCTACCAACGAGAGTCTATGACTCTTATAGTCTGAATATGGTCTAAAGATAGTATTTGGTTGTTGCTAATATGCAATGATACATCTTTTTGAAAGTGACATCAATATTTGCATCACCTTATCGACATTAAACATACAGGCTGGCAGAGCACTCTGCATTTATTCCGTCTCAGTTTGAAACATTAATTATTAAATGAAGGCTGCGTTGGATCTTTCAGTGGAATTTCATGCCGCTACTAGAATACGTGTCAATATTTATTTCTATACACTCAAATAGGACCCGCCGCTTACGGATTCCCTAAGCTTCCTGGGTTGAACATGGTCAACTCAAGGTCCGCACCATCATACTCGATTAGTGGCCGCAACAACGCTGGCAGTTTTTCAGAGGACCTATCACGGGTGACGATTGCCGAACGTACAGCATGAAAGCTAGCGCGAACCAATATTTGATTTTAAAATTTCCACTCAGGATTTAATTTGTAGTTTCGTAATAATCGAGTCAGTGCCTGCACACTTTACTCTTGCTTGAAGTAGAGTTCTATTTTTTGCAGTACAGTATCTCAAAATATGGAGCTTATTTATCGCCGGGCAAATATGATGTTGTCAGGCGAACTTGGATTGTGACACTTATACAGGGATAATTATGAAGCAGATAGATTACATATCAAGAAAAAGATCACATACCAGATAGAAAAATCAATTGACTATCTCCATGCTTGCCACAGAGAGAATTGGTAACTGTGCTAGCGTACTTGCTAATGCACATACAATAGTAGAGATTCTTGGACGTACATACAATACCCGTGAGACAAATTTTGAGTGGCGATTCAAGATGGTAGGAAAGCAAAGTAGTACAGTATTGCCTAATGCGGTTTACCTTACAGCATTTTCATGATACTCAGGGAAGTATGAAAGGAGTTAGTATTAAGCGAATTTCCTTATTCGAAGCACATTGTGTAGCGGTATGTAAATCTAATCTATAATCCTCATAAATTTTTGTCAGGTCCCGCATCTTACTGTTTGCCGTCAATGCTCGGCAACAAGGTGATCTCAACAACATCATCACCCGTATATTCTATGACGGCTAGAGTAACCACAGGCAGCTTCCACGAAGATCTGAGAAAGGTGGCATGTATCAGCATTTATTCGTCAAACTGTTAAGCGATTAGTCCACAGTTATCAAAACAATTACCACAAGATGGACAGATTTATCATCAATAACCACAAACAATTTTAGACGAGAGCAGTAAATTGGTACAAGGGTGAAGAGCTGATAGATGAAGGTTACTAGGTATCAACCAAATCCTTAGCTAATGTGATGAACCGAAAATACTGTGATAAGTGTGTTCTACATGACATCAACACTAAACAGAGTGGACGGAATTTTGTTTTGCATGTTTTAAATTTGCTTTGGTCACCTCTTAGATCACTACTGCTCTTGTGTGGTTTGGTTTTTACAGTAAGCTATATTATTACAGTGTCTATTATTTCATCATCTTGGCAACTTTCGCATGCGACTGATTGTAGTAGTGATAAATCAATTCCACTTCATATGCTTTTCATTGCATGAAGTTTAGTGTCTGATTTCTGCACAGCATGGTGGACTAAGACGGACTAGAATGGAATGTGTTTGATATGACTTGGATCATATTTGATACTTGCTTTTAGACACCGGGACCTGGAACGTACCGTGTGGTTGACCCATTTGTTTACAAAGATCGATCTCCACTATACAGCATGACCGGAAGAAACATGTTACCGAGTGACGCAACAAGGAAACCAGGACCNGGAGCGCACAGTCCAGAGAAGGTNCTATNGACNTTCAATGAATGCAATTTNTATAGACTATCATTTNNAAAGTAATTCGATGTCTTGTGTNAGCACTGTCATTACTCATTTACAAGACNTCCGATTNCTAAGTACAGTGTTAATGGCATNTAAATTTTCGATTTTCTACTAGTCAAATGTTACANAAAAGTTNTGAATTNACAAGTTATATGGAAACTTNGGCTCAGTCCCTTTTCNATGACACTCACAATATCATCAGACCCATAAAGTCATTGCACAAATGTACCAATAAGAACCCGTTCACAAATTTCCATCTTAATCTCTACCCTACACACTGAATGATCNANTCTTGGTTGCCAGGTTTTTATCAACAGAAGACAGCCACCGCGGCACTCATTCGGTATTAGACACAGTGAATATACAGCGCCGTTGATTGTCAAGACAGTGGATTAAAGTCAAAGTAGTCAAGAAAGCTGGCCTTGTCGTATGCTCATATTTTATCAGCGAGATATTGAAATGTTTTCATACGGACAAGATGATCGTACTCAGAGAGTTTATAAAGAAATATCAATTCACTTGAAGCCTTTGTTTGAAGTATCTTCTTTGTTAGCTCACATAAAAAGTCAACATTAAACTGAGTATTAGCGAAGACATCACCTTTACTGCTTGAATAAAACACATAAGAGTGGTCATGAAGCTTTTGTATCCAAGGGGAAGGAGAGTATTAGGCAGTATTGACAATAATGACAAGCATGGGAGAGGATAATTGTGACAAATCACGTTCCAAAGGGAAAGAAGATACAGGTGACTTTGAATAGCGGAGGTATTCGATTACACAGCGGACACATCACCCGCCTTGAGGATAGGCTGAGTTTTGTCAGTCACAATAGAAGTAACATTGTTATTNGTCAGCGAGGCTATATATATTTATACATCCATGGAGAGAGCTCTTGTTTTGCGACAGGCTTTATTAAAACTTTTNCCTCTTTGAAACACATGTGCGAAGGCTTCCGTCATGATATGCTGGCTTCGCTGTATCTGTGGGCACCATTGTGACTATAATTATTTTCAATACTGAAAATAATTATTTCAACTGCAGACACAAACNAANAATTATATTTATTACAATATGTGTATATGTTTGAATTCAAAATCTTTTGCATTATCTTCACTTCAACACCTGANGAAGGAGCGGCGCTCCGAAAGCTCGTGTGATAAATATAATTATCAGTTTGCAAGTGGACATTAAATAAGGTGTGAAAGCAACCAAGATCTTATTATTATCNATATCGTCTGCTATNGGTTCTTATCTATATCCAGAGGTGGTCAGNAACGAAGTATTTCTACTTTTTGAAGTACTTGAAGTAGATTTTGCCTACTCACACTACTTTTTAAGTAGTTATGATTTTAGACTACTTCTACTTGACAGTTTTCAGTTTTCTAGGCAAAAATAAGCGTAGAATACCTACTTATTTACTTACTTGTGAACCACCATTCTTACTTCTACTTGAGTAGAAATTCTGGCGTTACTTCTACTTCTACTTGAGTAGCGACGGTGACTACTTTGACCACCTCTGTCTATATCGTCTGCTATTGGTTCAACGAATTATTAAACTAATCCCAGTTATATCAATTGCAGAATATCAGTTTCTTTTTCATTTCAAATTAGTCCATTACGAAGTAGCGTTACGCATTTAATGGTCTCAAATAATATACTATCTCCTTGTTATGAATTAATATTTACAAATGATCAATACAAAACTACCAAATCAGAAGCAAAATGGGAAACCAATAGGGTAGCCGAGCAGGTTCTCTGTACTCACAGTAATAATACAAGTGATGTTTTGTACCGGTCCGATTCAGCAATTTTTGTTACTGAATCATTTGATAAAACTGTATTTTTTGATATTGTCACATCTTGTATTTTTGAAAATTACACAATCTATTTGTAAACAAAAGCAAGGGACACATGAAACTACCTTTCAAACCTTCTTACTTTTAGCACCTCAAATTTTATACTTCTACTTTTAATGGTCTTTGCAGCATGCTCCCACTTCAACTGGATTGGCATTGTTCAAATCGCCAACTTTCCCTATGCATAAGCTATATGTCTTGAAATCGTATAGTTACATTGGGTGGTAGTTGATATGATTGAATGTTTATGCATAAAACTATCCAGTAAAATATAATTCAAATACAATTGCAAAAATTGAAGCGGTATAAACAGCCACAGTTCTATGCAAATTTTAGACGATCAAATAGGAAACACCATTGGATATGTGAACTTTATTTCAATTTTATTTTAATTTACAAATTTATATTTTAAGGTTTACATGACACGAAGATCAGCACCGCAATACTCCTTTGGAATTCTTCATTCAGAATATTTAGCACCACTTATTGTAGACCCGGAACACTGACGAACCAAATTATAAATCGATGTATCTTGGTAGCAACCGGTCAAGTCCCTCTGTCATTATTTGATTTTACCTATAAGACACTTTCATGGCTGAGTGATTTTCCTACTTTCAAGCAAGATTATGTGCTAATTCCATTCACTGTCAAGAGTTGTTTTTGTTACTGCTTGTGGTCAATCCCGCTGTCAACGTCAAGTTTATGCAAAATGTGACGTATTCTCCATATCCGACTACTACTTATCATAGGACACGTGTGGAATTTTCTTCAAATTTTGGACGTATCGAGCAATTCCCTGTAATTGTTTCGCACACTTCCGCATGCCTGTTAATTCCTATCATTGCCCCGAGATCCTATACTGCCCCACCGTCACTGCACTAACAAAGTAATTCTGTTCGCGCAACAGTCCATAGTTTGTTGGAAATGTTAAGATATTGAAACTGCCGTTGAACATGTATGGATAAAACTCTTAAGCACAGCATATAATTCCCTAGTAGTTCCTGTAGTCTGTCATACTGTTCCAATTGCACTAGTGAACCCCTGTAATACCTATTGATATTTCAGTAACGTTAATAATAAAGTGAAGTTATGTTGACGAGTGCTCTGTATTTATTGCGACGCAAAATGGTAAAAGAAAATATTATATAATTTCAAACTGCAGCTGCATAAAAGGATCTGTAATTTCAAACAGCTATTCCTTTCTCACAACAATGCTGTTTGCAACTAGGTCATAAGTTGCCCGGCAGTGCTTGTAGAATAGCATAGACAGAAACACTGGAACCACGAATGTGATCGAGAAGTTTTTTAGCAGTGCCCGTATCCAACAACTGTAAAAACACGAAGAGCAGTTAATGAGAAGTCTTCTGTCAAAAATTTTAGTTAGTTAAGTAAGATACATGAATGACTTATTTCAGTATTTAAGCAATGTCTTGTTTAAAAGATATTTAAATTAGAGCCCATTATGGATCATCATTCGAAAATTTTTGCCCTGTAACTGTACAAGTGTACATTATCAAGTATTGTGCACACTGCACATCAGGGTTGTAATGACTCGAGTCATGACTCAACTATAGTTGCGATTTTTTGGTGACCCGACTTGACTCGAGTCATTTTCTTAAAAATGAAAAAGGACTCGACTCGAGTCAATTTGTGTAGTAACTAGACTTGTACTCGAGTCATACCAAGTCATATGACTCGAGACTGGGTCTACCAAGACAGGCATTTCATCGTAATTTCGAAGAATAGTAAAGTTATCACACTATTATTATTTCGTCTATCAGTACTGGCAGTTATAAATGCTATCGGACACTGTTAAAAGTGAGGAAAATTAGTATATTATGAATGCGAAGCATTTGATATCACCGAGCAGAGTTGTAAAACGTGGGTTTCACATGTCATTAACTCGGAACTGAACAGTCAACACAATGACTCGGACTCGAGTTAAAACACTATGACTCGGACTCGAGTCAAAACATTATGACTTGGACTCGAGTCAAAACACTATGACTCGGACTCGACACTCTACTCCGTGACTTGAACTCGGACTTGACTCGATGGTGAATTGAAAATGACTCGAGTCAAAACTATAAAAGTGAGATTGACTTGCGACTCGGACCCTACAACCCTGCTGCACATTGTAAACTTGAAACGCTAAATTGGACAACACAGTATTTGACATGAACGAAAAAATTCATAGAAAATCTCACTTTTTTGTAGGAAGTTTTGAACCTGGATACACCATGACTTGCCGCGACTCGACGTTGATAGTAGTGCTCACTTTGCACGCTATAACCTTGATTCTCATGATAAGCTTACCAGGGGTCGCACCATAGGCCGCAAGAAATTGAGCCTGAGAATAAACACATTGATTAGCGTTAAAATAGAGGCGCATGTCATCGGTGCTGTTATTGTTATATTACCGAACCACTTGGAATACCTTTACTTGATAGTAAATAACATGGTTTGGTTACTTATCTGCAGGTATTGTATCAAAGTAACAGGTAAATTGAAAAAAAACTCGTTATTACTGCCTAAGGGGGTGAGTTTGGACATAAGTAGTCAAGAGTAGTATGGAATTTCTCCAAGCCATGTCATGACGAAAGTCTGATAACAGCTTGCACTATCAAGTTTTGATCATTAAAATGAAACAGTGACAATCCCAATCAATTGAAATTTCAACCAAAAAGGTCAAAAAGTAAAATGTGGAACAGGCCTAATACGATGTTGCAACCCCCACAAAACCTTTGTGCGATCCCATTTAGGGACCCACACTTCCACAGAATGCGAACAGCTGGTGTAGAACAAAGTAATTTCATTTGCAAACGAAATAAACACACGAGCATGATTCGCAACTTCCATCCTTTGACAATCAGAGCGAAGATGCAGATACTCATCGGTGATACCCCATCTTTGGTAATGTAACACTTACTTCAAAGAAACTGCTCATACCTCATACCAGCTGGCGAGTAAACGGTACAATAGCTCCATTAACATCAATGTCCGCAATTCATCAAGTGTCATGTCTTCATCAATGTAGTTATCGATAAATGCGTGTCGATATGTGAAATCAAACCTAGGTAAAGTTTGACATTGTAAACAGGATGTTACAATCAATGCAAGGCAATGAAGGCATACATACTTGGCGTCAGTGGCATATCTATACAATATTAGCATGAACGTTTTGAGAAACAGTAATATCGCAAAGTCTATGAATTCCGCAGCGATTCTTGACCAGACCGATGCCAATCTGTAAGCTGCAATGGACTAAATCGGTCAGAATACCAAAGAACTAACACAAATGTAAAAATACAATACCCCGGTTCGGAGGATCGACAGGTGCGCTTTGTTGTGCCGATATACCAGTGTGCGTGGGCATTATATTCTGTACAACAAAGTTCCATATTATAACCAACAGTGAATTGCACAGTTCATGATTTGGAATACAATAATTTATATTTTTCGCACAGCCTACCTACTACCAACTAGCATTGCTCTATTCCTCGAATGAAAGTAAATTTACCGCGTTTGAGGAAAAACTAAAATAGTGACCATATCCTTGAGGACTGAACCCTCACTTTGTATAAAGTATAGGATGTAAGGAAACAGGTGCCGTTACCCAAAATTCAATTAGAAATGGGTCCTAGAATCGGAGTGTCAATTGTATTTGAATAATTATTCCATTTATGGTTAATGGCACCTGGGTTATATTTGAATGCATTTGCATGGTAAGTTTTCAGTGAATAATTTAATTAATAATTCTATCCGGGGATTGTTACTGTTTTATAAAGTATCTGAATTTCATTCATCTCCTAAATCAAGAAGATTAGACATTCATCCGTCGAGTGTCATAAATTGCAATTAGTAACATGAACTCAAATTGTGAATAGGGTACAATGCGAAGAAATACTTACATTAGACGAAGAACCCTGCGCGATCTGTGATTGGGAATGGAAGAACTGCATAAAGCGATACTGACAACATAATGTGTAGTGAAAGTTGCATATTTTCTGCCATTCTTGCAACTGCTTCATGTATCGGGTGTGAGCGGCAGCCATCTAAAAACAGATTCACAATTGCTGAGTAATGAGAAGTGAGCAAACTCATGTTGAAAATATTAAGCTGCAACAATTTTCAGGTACACAACAAAATTTTTATATCGACAATGAAATAATACAAGGAAGTTTCATGTGGGACATACAGTCCCATGAGAGCCAGTTGTTCAGTAGGCCTATTCAAATATCAAATACATAAACAAACAGCGGACAACCCAGAAATCATAACTATTTCAAGCGCTCATCAAGGTTATCTGGGTTGGTATTGAAGCAACAGGAACAGTGATTGTGTCCATTTTTACTCGGAAGACAACAGGTTTTTGTCTGATAAACAGCGTTGAATCACCTGTCAGCAATTGAACTGATTTGAATCACAATATTACACTCCTATTTCAATGTTTAACATAGTATGCTTCTGGAAGAAACCCGCCGGTTAGCAGCAAAAAATATACACCAGTTGGAATGAAAGCCTGACATTTTGATGAACCTACGAATCACAAGTCATCTCAAATTTTCAGGTTTCGAGTCAATTTAAAGTCATCTAATATTTTCAGTTGGAGTATCACGAGTTTACGTATAGATGCATGTTGAGGTGGGTCACAAAGTTATTTGGAAAATTACAGATTTAGTGAAAGTTTATTTATATTTGTTATTCGCTCAACACATAAATTCATATTATCGAATTGTACTTGGGCTACATCAAGTGTTTAAGTCAACTCTGATGCAACCTAGTGACACATACAGAGTTATTTATGTATATTGATGACAATGCTCTATTAAATATAGTAAGAGGGTATCCTTCAATGCAAACGGCAATTACTGACTGAAATGATGGAAAGCTATATAAAGACGACGCTGAAATCATATTTCTGTAGAGGAAATATTATAATGCTTGAACGTGTAGGAGAAATTTGTCACGTAATTTTATGTCTCAATTGCCGAGAAAAGATCGACTTTACTCGGACTAGCCTCAGAACGACTAGGGCACTAGGCAATCGGCGTCGATTCCGGATTGTGCCGCGACGCCAGTGTTGCCAACTCCGGATGGGCCAAAATCGCTGAAACTGGTGTTGAAAATCGCTAGATATCGCTAAATCTTGGCAGAAAATCGCTAAATCTGCATTAATTCCTAAAGTTGTTAAATTGAACCAGAATATCCATACATTCTTGTCAGGTATATTTTAATCGACTTCCTCAAATGCAGCTCATCATACTCCTAGTTCATAGTACGAAAGAATCATGTCAGGCGCGCATCTCAAAACAGGACGAAACGCGCCGCACATGTCAACAAAACAGATCGCTCTCCGCAATGATCGCTCTGCGTGAACACTGAACAGGTTTGCAGTCATAACCACTAACAACTATATAGTCGTGACATGAAATGCCAATGAAACGGAATTAGAGGTGGAAGCATCCTAGATATACAAGTGCCCGGCTCGATGCGTTCATGAATAGGCCTACGTGATGCGAGGTGCCGGTAATTGCGAAAAGGCGCTTGACGTCCCTTAACTATGTGGGAGTACTTGAACATGACATGACTTGCACCAGGTTTGCCGGCCACTAAAAGTAGGGACGTGCACTTTAGAAAAGAATAAAAGTGCCAACCCCCTAGGCCTACATATCATTACTATAGCGGCTGAACATCCAATAATAATGCTATCTCCCTATCCGACCATCTGATCAATGATATATCAATCATTTGTCACTATGAGTAGCACGTTAACACTCAAAGCTTCGTGCGAATAAAGTTATTGTCTAAATTTGTGAAGAATGTTCTTCTGTTATCCGGCAGCTCGCATAAAAGATGTTTTTTTTGTGTGGGAGATATTCAAATCATGTTACCATATGTCCTCCTTTCTCAGGAAATCAAAAATGTCCTCCAAGAACGCCTAAAAGTCCTCCTTTTTGGAGATTCATCCTCTTTTACCGCTTTGCCAATTAAGGTAGTGGACAGGGTCAATTGAAAATCGCCATAAATGATGTGAAGTCGTATCGTTAAAAAGTGCATGGATAATTCTGGAGTCGAGTCAGAGTGAAGACGAACTTTTCAAAAAATATTTTTTAGACAAGACCACAGAAGTAACGTTGAAAAATGGGTAATTCGGGAGTCGAGTAGGAGTGATGACCTTTTTTCTAGTAAAAACGAGATTTTCAGTAAATATTTCAAAATCGGCTGTTTTCAATTTCGGTACATTAACTCTTGTGATTTGATAAAAGTGCCCTCATTTCCCGATTCCAAAATATCGTAACCCTAGTGCTGTTAAGTCTTGTGTTCGTGTCAAAAGTCCGCGACGTAATCAATATTTTTTTCATTTATCTGACGTGAATCCGATATTCGAGGAATATGATGGATGGCATTTAACCCCCATTCTCGTTGGATATCGGTAGAATTTGGTACGAATAGTGTTATGGTACTGGTAACGTCTTGTGTAAGAGTCAAAAGTTTAATGCAAAATATTTTTCTCATTCATCTTGAATCCGGCTGCCCCCAACTTCAGTTTTTGGGGAGGGGGTGCATCCTATATTCGTCCAGCATGAGCGTAAATAATTCACAGATCGGCCATTAAATGGGATATTGCATTGAGCGAGCAAGATTGTGATTACTCCGACTGTGTTGGGGGTCAATTGGTCAGTATCCTTGAGAGTTTAGCGAACATGACACCGTAGATTTTTTATGGCCAACAAATAAGTGACCAGCTTATGGCCAACATCGCTCCCATGGCCAGGAAAGTTGGTATCGACGTTCCTATCCATGCTTACTAGCTGAATGCTAATCGGTGATACGTGATGACGCTGTGTCGCGCATGAGATATTGTAAAAGTGCATGATGTTTGCTGCTCAAAACTGATTTATATCAGATATTTTTTGGAAAAAGTCCCTAAAAAATCGCTGAATATTTTTCAAAGGTCACTAAATTTATCGCTAGTCGCTAGATTGATATTTTTTGTCGCTAAACCGAGTGAAAAATCGCTAGATCTAGCGACAAAATCGCTAAATTGGCAACACTGCACGACGCTGTCGTAGTGTCATTGTTCGTAAAGTCGCAACAATGCCGACTTGACGACTTCCAATTAATTCATATTTTCGTAATCTGTGTCACAGTATAGGTCACTATAGCTTTCTACGCGGCCCGTTTTGGGTAAACTATTGACTAGAATTGCTAGCTATACGATTACCGCGGTATTATACATAAAAATAAAATAACATGGTCCTTCTTCTGGCGTTACGAGTCCTCAAAAGCAACAACAGCAATCAACAGTGACAGTGAGCAGCCCTGTAGCACAGCATGCACGCATTCTGCAATTGATAAGTCAAATCACAGGTACTCGTACTTACCTCCACCTGCCCTTGATTGTCTTTAGTCTCCGACATCAGAAAATCTGAGCTTCGATATCTATATCGAATCCACCCAATGTCCATTCGCCACTGCAACTGTAGAATGTGGGAATCAGTCAATAACAATAAATAAATATTGTGCATGTAAAATTCCGAGGAGAACAAAGTAATCAGCGAGTTGACGTAGTTGACGTCCGGAGCACTGAGCTATATAAACACGAATCCGGAGACGAATCCAGACTAAAATATTTTGAAGTATTTTTGCAGAAATAAGTTCATATAGTGAGTATTTATGTATTCAAAATATATTTCCTTTATGTTATGATTTACAGTGTTGATATCTGGAGATGGAATCCAGGAATCACGCGGGTCAGCAAATAAATATTGATAGGGCAGTTTTGTTGCTTTGCGAAAGAAATTAGGCTGACATAATATTTATATACCACTTTCCCACGTACGGGTCTTCGTCCGCAGCTCATGGTTAACGAAGTGACCAACATCTGACAGTGGTGATTAATATCTTTATATCCTTTGTAATGATGCGCAGTTTTTATAAATTCGACGAACGTGATGGATCATTTCAACTTGAAGAAGAGGAAATCAATGGCGCGACCGATACATTATCAGCCCGTTTGTAACACTATACCACCAATCCACGCTTCTGCCATATCCATTTAGCTTTTAGACTGTACCTTGAACCAACGTATAGCGGCCTGTGCTTAGATTAAGAAACATTGACCTCCGCACTCAGAGGCGGTCAAAGTATAGCCAAGAATAAGGCTACTCAAGTTGAAGTAGCCACGCATCATTCTGCTAAAGTAGAATTGGTGCTTTCTAGATCAGACCAGAACTACTTGAGTGAAAATAGAATCTGCTGTCTTTGAAAACTACTCAAATAAGTAGTAGTCTTGAATGCGCTTTCATGGAACGTCACAAGCTGGAAACTGACATATGCGTACGGCGCAAAGAGCTGGCTTTATGTTGCTCCTAGCTCATATGCATACATCGGCGGCATAATGATTCGACCGTTGCTATAGAACAGAACAGTGGTTTTATACATTTTTTCATCCCAATGCACCTTTCAGAAAATGTGACGGCATGACGCCCTCCCTCGCATTACAAATAAAGACCCGCAGAACTCACCAAGAGCAATACGGACATTTTGCATCGGATACTAATTAATTTAAATTAACGATTTGCGCGATTAGCAAGACAACTGAAAACATGGTAGATCGTATAATTTCAAAGATATTACTGAGTTCTATATTTACTCTGATGCAACTGCCATTCCGACCTGAAATTGCGCGCATGAACGACGAAACCGCTACATAAATAATATTGACCAAAACTTTTGTGGAAAGATATTGCTGATCACTCCATATAGGCTACATTTTGCGCGAAGTATGACGAAAA
>ATSW01002503.1:0-11485 GCA_000444245.1 Botryllus schlosseri | reverse complement strand
GAAAAGGAAAGCATCGATACCATTCGTACATTGAAAGCCGAGTTGGAAAATAGCGCTTCGAAGCATGCTATCAAAGGGTCGCTCAGTCGGCTTGGTAAAATTGATTCCAGACTGAGCAAAATCCTGGACGACAAAATTGATGCGCTAGACGGCGACGAGAAGAAAGACACTCTGATTCAGCGAATATATGATATCGGTAAACAAATCAAAAGCGCCAGCGATCTTGGAGAAAACCGGGTCGACGTTATCGAGAAACGCGAACGGCAAGAATCAAGAGCTGGAGCGCTACCGGCTGGCTTTAAGATCCCATCCTTCGACGGCAATGTTCTGCACTTCCAAAAATGGTGGGAAGAGTTTCGTTCCCTCGTGCACGAGAATCGCGATGTGAGCCAATTCTACAAGATGAGATACCTTATTCAAGCATTGACTGGCCCTGCTGCTGCTGTCTTGGCAGGCAAAGATGGACTTGAAACCGAATATGACGAATGTATAGCCACGGTCCAGAAGAAGTTTGGACGAGAGCATATTGTCGTACAACAGATAGTCCAATCCATCATGACCGCGTCAACCCCAGCAAACGAAGCCACACAGTTCGGCAATTTCATTGAAGAGATGTTTAATCGAGTAGCTGCGCTGGAAACTCACGACGCCACGAGAGATATGGTTGTGGTTCCCATGATCGAAAGTCATTTGCCTACAGGCGTACGAATGAATTGGGAACGCCATGTACACGGGATAACGGAAGATGATAGAACGCCAACTACAGACGACCTGTTCAAGTTTTGTCATAAGGAACTGGACGCCATGATTTCCAAGACCGCAATCAAGGGCGAAGGAAAGTCTAGCAAAAATGATAATAACAAGAACAAGTGGGAAAAGCGTTCGAATGACCGGTTAACATCAGCACAAAGCCTTGTCACTCTCGAAGCACGGGAGAAGGAAGACACGAAGCAAGATCCGAAACAAGGCATCGCTTGTCCTTACTGTGATGCTGACCACGTGGTCACCACATGCAAAAAATTCATCGGTCTCAACAAAGATGAGCGGCGTCAATTTGTGGATGACAACAAGCTATGTTTTCGTTGTCTTATCGTACCATTTTCGCCTCGACAGCATCATTGCCGAAAGAAGAAATGCAGCCAGTGCGGCTATCGTCACAATGAAATGATCAGTTGTCCACCTGAGTTGAAGACCGAGGAGACGGCAAAGAGTCTGATCGCAGCCGCAAGTGAAGGTGAATCTACATTTTACACCAAACGCAAGCCTATCGTCTCCAATGAAGACAGAGTCGTCTCACCGACAGCCTTGGCGAGAGTAAGAAGTGGTAATCGAGACACGATAGTCCGTCTTGCGCTCGACACATTGAGTGAGAAGACCTTTGTCAGTCAACGAGTTGCAGAAACGTTAAAACTGATTCCAAGCGCAGCAAAGCACATTGCGGTACAAGGGTTTGGTGGACACGAAACCAAAACGAAGGTATCGGTAGCAGAGATGGAGCTTGTCCCCTTGATAGCTAAGGAACCGACTATCGCATTTGAAGCCTACATCAAGTCTGGGCCGCTCGGAGCACCATTACATCCAGTGAAAATTCAGCTTGAAGATCACCCGCACTTGAAGGGCCTTCACCTGGCAGACCCCAACGTGTCTGCGGGAGCTGAGATAGATATCCTGGTCGGCAGTGCATTACTGAGTGAAGTTATGCTGAGCGGAGTCATCAGGCCAAGGGGAGGAGAATCTCGTTTAACTGCGTTCGAGACCATATTTGGTTACGCACTGCTGGGACCAATTTCAGGACGCGGCGATCCAAAACCGTCGTGTCTTTTTGTCCATGCGCCGAGTATGGCTGCTGATGGTGAGAGCAATCGGACCAGGACCTGCGTACTGAATTGCGATATTGAGAAATTTTGGAGTCTCGACGCCATCGGTATCACCGACAGCTGTGTTAAAATGACCGCAGATGAAGAGAGAGCGGTTGCGTTGTTTGAAGCAGAAACTATATTTAACGGGGTACGGTACGAAATCCCACTGCCATTTCGACAGGGCGCACCGAAGCTCTCTAACAATTACAGAACCGCGAAGAAGTTGCTTGAGTCTACGGAAAGAAGACTCGAGAAAAAGCCAGAAATGAGGGAAAGGTACATCCGAGCAATGCGGGAACTGGTCGATCATAAGTTTGCGAGGAAGCTTACCGCGAGCGAGATTGATCGTTTCGAACGCGACGGTGATTGCTATTTCATTCCACACCATGGCGTGATCAAGGAGTCAAGCGTATCGACCAAATTTCGGTTGGTGTTCAATGCAAGCCATCCTGATAAAAACGGCAATTCGTTGAATGATTGTCTTTTGCCTGGTCCTGCGCTACAGCCTGATTTGGGCGGGGTTCTACTTCGGTTCCGCACACACCGTATTGCCTTGAGTGGTGATGTTGAGAAGATGTTTCCACAGACGAAGATTCTGCAGCAGTATTACAGATACCAACTCTTCCTTTGGCGAGATTGCGATGCTAGTTGCGAACCGAAGAAAATGGTAATGACTTCACTAATGTTCGGTGTAAACTATTCTCCGTGTGGGGCAATTTCTTGCACGCACAGGCATGCCGACCGAGAAGACACGAGACGCCAATATCCCAGACTTTGTGAAGAACTTAGGGAATCGCTATACGTAGACGATCTTCACACAGGTGGTGACAGCGTTACAGAAGTCGTTAATCTGCACCGCGACGCAGTTGCGTTTTTTGAGTCCGGCGGATGGCACATGACAAAGTTTGTATCGAATTCCGAAGAGGTGATGAATGTTGTACCGTCACGTGATCGACGACACCCGCATTCAATAATTGCTTTCGACCGAGCGGACGATGTGATCACACCAACTGCGCTTGGACTACGCTGGAATACGGCAACTGATACCTTTTTCGTCAACGTTTCAGATAAACTGATCAACATCCCGCAAGTGCCATCAAAGCGCATTGTTCTCAGTACGTTGAGTTCGATATATGACGTGTTTGGTTTTCTCGCTGGATATACAATTGTTCCGAAGATACAAATGCAACGGATTTGGCGTTTGAAAATTGATTGGGACGAGACATTACCAGACGCGGAAGCAATCGAGTTCAGCAAATGGGCAGAGGAACTAGAGGACATATCGTCGATTCTCGTTCCTCGCCATCTTTTCCGAGGCAGTGCCAAACAGAATGTTCAAATTCATGGATTTTGCGATGCCTCCGAAAAGGCATACGGCGCAATGGTATACATTGTATATCACAACTGCAGTGGAAAGAAGGAATACATTTTGGTCATGGCTAAATCAAGAGTTGCGCCCTTAAAGTCTCAAACCATCGCTCGTCTTGAACTCATGGGAGCAGTAATTCTCGCGAGATTGACAAACTACGTCATTGAGCAATTGCATCTTGATGTAGAATGCACGCGTCTTTGGACCGATTCTGAAATCGTTCTCGCATGGATCAACATGCCGAGTTCGACATGGAAAATCTTCGTCAGAAACCGTTAAAGAGATTCACAGCTTATTCGACGCAAATGTATGGGGTCATTGCCCGGGCAAAGAGAATCCGGCTGATGTACTTAGCCGTGGGGTGACTCTGCGTGAATTGAAAGCCTCGGGTTTGTACTGGAATGGGCCGCCGTGGATTGTCGCAACGCAGACGAACTGGCCGACAAACCGGGATAGAATCTACGAGAACTCCGCAGACGCTATTGCATTCGAGATGGAAAGAGCACCAAGCGCATTGATTGTCAGTCAAAAGGTAGTTGAATTGCCGCCGAGCGTGGTAACGAAATGTTCAAGTTATCGCAAAACGAGACGGCTGTTGGCTTGGATGCTGAGATACCTAGATTTGAAAGCTAAACGTGCGAGTGTGCAATCTCAATCAAACATCTCGAACGCAAGTCCGTCTGAATTAACCCGCTAAGGAGCTGGAACGGTCGGAGTTCGGTCTTCTCCGTGATTTACAAAGGCGACATTTCAGCGTGGAAATTGCATTGCTCAAGGCTGCGAAGCGTTTGCCAGAGAAAAGTCCGTTAATCAGTTACGATCCGTTCATCGACGGGGAAACTGGTTTATTGCGTGTAGGTGGGCGACTGCGGAATTCCAACTTACCGGAAATGTCTAAAGACCCGATTATTCTACCTGACCACGATCTACTCACGGAACGCGTAGTTGAAGACCATCATATTTCGAGCCAGCGCGCGGCAGCCCAAACCACTTTGTCACTCTTGCGTCAGAGATTCTACGTGGTACACGCTCGACAGGTCGTACGACGTGTAGTACACAAGTGCAGCATCTGCAAGCGTTACCGTACGAAGCCAGTCACTCAAAAAATGGGAGATCTTCCACCTCATCGAGTGGTTCCTGCTCCTGCATTTTCAGACGTGGGCTTAGATTACACCGGCGCCTTGCTGATACGAGATGGTGAAGTTGTAAAGAAAGGGTATATTCTCGTTTTCACGTGCCCTCACAGTCGGATGATCCACTTCGAGCTTTGCCTAGACATGACAACCGACGAATTTCTTCAAGCTCTGAGGAGATTGATGGACAGACGCGGTTGGTGCAAGACTATCGAGTCAGACAATCAACTAACGTTCAAGAAGGCCAAGAAATTGCTCGAAATGACATTCGCCGGCAAGTTATTTGAGAAGATGGACTCTATAAAGATTAAGCGGTTCATGGCGGAAAACGGTATAAATTGGCGATTTATCACCGAGAGAAGTCCGTTCAGAGGAGCATATTGGGAAAGGATGAATAGAAGTTTGAAAGAGCCTCTACGAAAGATTTTGGGGAATGCATTATTGCGCTATACCGAGTTGTACACAATACTGACGGACATTGAAGCGGCTCTTAATCAGCGTCCCCTAGCTTACCACGGCTCTAATCCTTTGGATCCGACACCCATCACGCCGAGTCAATTAACTATCGGACGGAATCTACGAGAATTGTCTGTGATTCGAGGAAGCGGTAACGTGTCTGTCGGCAAGCGTTTCCGATATCTACAAAGCTTACTTCAATCGTTTTGGAAGCGGTGGAGCAATGAATATTTGCCTAAGTTGCAGCAAAGGGGCAAGTGGAAGCAAAAAGAATCGCCGATTAAGATTGGTGACGTCGTTTTGGTCACTGAAGGAAACACGTCACGCGTCACGACCAAAATGGCCTATTGGTCGTGTCACGGATGTATTTTCTGGTAAAGACGGATTGGTCAGAACTGCGCAGGTGAAAACGCAGAAAGCAATCATTTGTCGACCTGTGCAAAGACTTCATATTCTGGAATCGATTGATTTGAGTCCAGATGTACAGAATGATTTTGTGCCCGAAGAGATATCAACAATGTCTGTTAAACGGGAACCGGTTCTGACTAACTCCAGAGTAAGTCAGGGGGAGGAGGATGTTGTAAAGCGAACGTCAAGTGGTCGGGCGATACGCAAGCCGAAGAGGTTCCAACCGACTTGATTGCTTGATTGTTTTCATTGGGTTAATTACCTAGTGCGTGTTACCTAAGGTGTACGTTGGTTTGTGCTTTGTAAGGCAGTTCGTTTTTTATCGCTGTGTACGACGGTTACCTTCATTGAACGACGCGCCGAATTGATACGTTTCGCAGACTATCGCGGGCTGGGACGGCATCGTATTTAAACTCTCACGGTGTGAGGTGTTGGAGTAATTTCTCGTCTTGACTTTGATTTATCCGTATGCAAGTCGCTGATCTTTTTTGGGAATTTTGTTAATAAAATTCTACAGGTTCAATGAATAAAGGTGTGATTATCCATATCTAGCACCGACAAAATAGCGTAATGGTGAAGGTCCGGCTTCTTGGTCGGCAGGTCGTGGGTTCGATCCCCGACCGGGTTTGACCAAACACCTGATTAGTAACACTGGTATCCATGACTTCCCTGCTTCGCGCTCATGCATTATTGGGATAGCATGGGTGGGTGGTGCNAGACTTAGAAAGCCTTNCNTACCTGGCTANATCTACACCTTCTTTGTTCAGCGGCATTTGTACATCATGAACTCATGGTATGCNTNTGCAGTATGCACAGATCGTNAGTATGTCTATCACGAGTCGGTGTATAATGGGCGAGAAACATCAAGGACAAAGATAACCTACGTNCTTTTCCTATCAAACATCGGTGGTCAAATGTTNACGAGCANANCTTGAACATGGAAAACATTTNTAAANCACGTNGATGCTGAAATAACAATAATCCACCTTANCAATTACCATACGTCCTCCTTTGGGAGGATTTGNCCTCTATTTTCGGGATTTTGAAAATGTCNTCCGANGACGCCTAAATGTCTTCCNTNTTGAGATTTTGTCCTCTTTTTGAGGNATTNTGGCCAAATCCATAGCAAAATTCGACTGANATGCCGTAAATCAGCACCGAAGTGAAGCTCCGACGGGTATTTCGNGAGCTGAGTGAAAAGTTGACCTTTTTTTTAGTCAACCGACTACGAAGTGGAAAAACTTTACTATNTTTCAGTATTTTCCATCGGTATTCTAAGTTTNANAATTTTGAAAAAGTGTCCTNTTTTCCCGGTTNCAAAATATGGTAACCCNACAANATTCCGAAATCAATACNACTACATNGTCGTACAAAGACATCGCAGTAATCCGTTACTTGGCCCCATGTATGGCAACCTCCTCGGTTTGGAGTACTATAGCCACTTCACTATCATATACCAGTTGAATTTGAGTATAGATGCGATCAAAGCAGTCAGCATTGCTACTCCCGTAGATGTGGAGATAATAGCGTAAATTGATACTTAATCGGGTGTAGACGCCGCCATTCACAAAATATGCTACGGCTACCTCAAGGAGATGTCGAAAATAATTGGTTGTGAAAAAAACTCAGGTTTTTTAATTAGAAAAAGTGAATGTCATGGACGAATGCTTCAGGTAGTCAGTTGTATGAGGCTATAAGTATACTTTCGCAATTGCAAGATATATTTTCTCATCTAATCCGGTTGACTATTGAAATGATGTGAGACCTGATACCGTGCATGAGGTGCGTGTGACGGCTCTACTATATAAACGGGGAATTTATTCACCTAACTCTGATCGCTGGTGAATTTACTAAAATAGGCCAAATTTCCGAGGTTACAGGTGTTCGGAAAACCGGTTTCGGCGTCTACTTTCTATTAAGTTTACCCTTTTTCGCGTCCTACGCAGAATAAACCGTCTTCACGTGCATTATATATATCTCACTGATCATTTTAAAATTTTCGCCCTTCTCGCCCCCTTGTATCTCAAAATCGCCCACTGAGAGACGTTATCGTCCACGTTGGGAACCAATGGTATGGCCAGTGCCGAAACCGAACGTTTGAGGATGTATCGTGAAGCTATATTTACCTCATTAGTGGCACTATACGAAAACTCTTATTAAATGCCCTTTCTGCGACTATTCAAGCGAAAATGAACCATTAAGGACATACAAAATGGTCGTTTGCTGACTCGATTCGGTTCTGATGAATTTCAATACTTTGAGCCTTATATAACCTTAAAAATCAATTATATGACTTTATTTTTTGGATAATATGACTTTATATGACTTTATGGGAAAATCGTGTATTTTGACATGTAACCAACTCATGGAACCGACGAGTAAAACATGCACAACATAACAGTTGCAGAGAATGCTTGTTGCAGAGCTGAGAAGCGGGTCGTTCTTGCTTCAATCCATTTCTTATGCTTGAGTGTTGCAAGATGCTGTTCAACAGAAAAACGTTTCTCATGCTTCACAATGCAACTGCATACCTGACAGGACACCTGTAGGGGAGATTTTGAAGTCCTTAAATTCATTTACAATAGCTTTGACTTTCGCTGCATTAGATTCTCACACTTTTGGCATGCTGAACCAGATGTTCTCTCTGTTTCTAAGTCTCTTATGAATAAACTTGAAGTGAACTGTATACTGTATATATTCAACTGTTATATTCTTCAGTTTGCTACTAGTTGTAATGTATTTGTACATAAGTAGACTAAGACTGAGCTTTTTAGCTTGTCTGCCCACTGACTGAAATTCAAATGACGTCCCACTTCAGTGCACAAAAGTAAAATGAATTTTGTAGCAACATGGTGCAATATCTGACCACATAATGCAATGTGTGACCTCATAGGTCTGTGACTGTAATGTTATGTAGGCTAACCTTATAATTTGCCTTACTTACTTAGTGCTTAATCGCTTCACCGCTTAAATTGGCACTTATTATTTTAAGTATACAACAATATGACTTTATACCTCAAATATGACCTGACCAGGAAAATATGACTTTATAACTTTCTTAATATACCCCATAGGCATAGGCGCCGAACGCTAATTTTTCATAGGCATGCGAGTTCGATGACGTCACAAAGGAATGACGTCATGATCCGACGGAATTGATAATTAGGGATAATATAGCATCAATTCATGAGGGTTAAGTGCCTGCATAATTGCCGATTATGCAATATCTGCGTGTTAACAAACTTGCGCGTATGATAAGCCTGTCAACGAGTCCGGAAGTGCTGTCAATTAGCGAGTCCCTGATCGCTAGCGAACAATTAAATACGCCGCTTATCAACGCGTATTACGTAACCTCGGCGACAATTTGCGCGAGGCAGTTGACACACATCTTCTGATGGTTATGTTTAGGTATTAGCGAGATTCACTTACGCATGCACGGCGCACTCACAATCGCACATGTCTGTGGACATTCGATGTCATTCAGGTCAGCGATGTCGCTCTTTAATTACAATCGCTAACCAACAAACACCTAACGGCATTGTCACCAAGCCATCGAAAGATTGGAGCCAGCGCATGCTAGCCTCGAGAGATGTGAGTCAACGCATGCTCGGCTCTAGACGCGATAGTTGGCCAGCGATGATATCTTTCGTACCAGGCCTGTTGCAGATGCGATTGTGTAGGCAAGCGATGATATCGTGTGCGCCAATGCAGTTGCGAATGTGCAGGCAGCGATGGCACCGGGCCTACTGTTGATGTGATTGTTCATTTGTTCAATGTTCATCATGCTCAAGCGAGTGAAACTAGGCTTGTAGGAGACTCGATAAAGCAGGCAAGCGTCCCCAGCGATGATTGTCGAACGCACGGCAATCAATGACACAATTTCGCGATCATCTGAGCGGGAGACCGTGTCGCGTTACATTGTGCACAGACATATCTCGTTAATTGGCAACGCGCTTGTAGCTAATTGGCCGCGCGCAACGGGTTACCTCGCTCACATAAGCGGTAGCAGGTAATGTCGTAAACGGAAATACATTGCGATTCGTTCTAAATAACACAATCGGGGATTATGCCGATTCATGCCGAACCGAATTCTAGGCATGCCGCATGCCTAAAAAATGTCTAGGTATGCCTGGCATGCCTTGCATGCCCAGGTTCGGCGCCTATGCCCATAGGGATGCGGTTTTTACGTTAAAATTAATTGCACGACTTACTGATGCATAGGAAAAAATATGACTTTAATGACTTTAAATGGCCCTACTTATAACTCGGAGCTGCAACTCGAGTATTATTTTTGACTGCGTCGCATATAATGGAATATGAGATTTGGTGCTTAATTGTATACGAATATTGACTGCGGTACTATAGCTGATAAATATACATTCAATTTACCAGAACAATGGTTTTCCAGATGGCGGACCGAAAGGCGACACCACCCGCATTATAAGAGAAGATATCACAATTGTCAAATATGTCGTTTTCTGCACGGAATACGCCTTGACGATGCATACAAAGTTCCATATNGGGACTTCAANAAAACAAATTTCNNTATTACAGGGTCACCCAAGCGACCAATGTCAGTGTCCGTTCTTAAGTTATGGNCGGAGAAAGATAATTCTGATTGTCTGCAAAAGAATCTTCGTTTGGACACCAACGGAAGAATCGTCGCCGAATGAAATCTTTTTTCATTCGTTACCTTAGAGTAGCATCACACACTCCATCGCGGGCAGAGAGAATTTGTGTCAAAGGCCGGCCGTATGAAGCCGCCAGATCAAAATACCGTAGTTTCCAAATGGGTTAGAATCGTTGGAGCTGTTGGCGAGAGTTGCGGAGAAGCGTCTTATAAATTTAACGGCACACCTTATTCTAGCCCAGAACTTTTCAACCTTTTTGAGCTCAATTCGCACTTTATTTTGAGAAATAAATTTCATTCGCACAAGCCAGCCTAAATTTATTACACAAGAACAAAATGAGGAAACTTTTCACTTTTGTATTCGAAGAGCTTCTTGGAGGTACAGAGCTTCAATATACGAATGAATAGTCAATATGTGTATTCATATTGAAATAAACCCGTTGTGTATTTGAATGATGTCCAACAAGTAGGCCAGATTGCTGAATCGACACATTTTTCACCCATTTATCCAAATATGCAAGGAATAAATCGTAGTTAATGAATGCATTTTACCGACAGCAATGTCGCCTAAAAGTCATTTCTCGTCGATAATGAGAAAGACAATGTGGATTTGAGAATAGCATTGCCATACAGGCGCCGCCATGACTGATTTTCTCTGATCAATCAAAACACCGTGCAATCCCTAATTAAGATTTCAAGGCGCCCGATAAGTCCGATACTACAAATTTACAAAGATTCATCAGGTTTGAGCAGGTGACGAGATAGCGTCGTTCTTCAACTGCGTGACCTAATTAATCTCGATATTGAATTCATGCGGCCAGCGTCCTATACGAAATTTGAAAAGGGACCTGCGGCTCGTTTTGAGTTGGCGACCCCTGGCATAAGCGGTGTCTTACAAAAGCCTAGAAGTGTGCCAAGCTACAAGTCAGGGGTTACGGAATAAAAAATAAGAAATATCAGCCTGGTGTTAATGACCAGTGTAGTCGACAAACACCACGATTACCACAAACGATATTAGGGTTGAGTAAATCGTAGATGCCGATAATGCAAGTCTTCTCGCTTTGACGTACTTACGCGTAAGCTCCACTCTCGCACGCTGCGCATGGTGCGCACACACGTATATAATAACATACAGTCACTAAAATTTGGCCTATTAAGCAAGTAGTGCGGAATCTCAGCAAAATGGGGCCGCGGACAACATTATCATGTAAGACAGAAAACAGTCCGCGGCCGGACAAATTCCCTTCGCAGGCCGGATCCGGAACGCGGGCCGTATGTTGCCCGCCCCTGATATAGGGTGAATGTCAGGTCTGCAGGACGAATAGCCTGAGGAAGTGTCTATTCGTTCCTTAGCAGACGAATGGACACTTTCTTATTGTTAACTATTTCATCATGTAAATGCACCACAAGACTGCAATACAATGAAAGATAGGAAGGTGTCGAAATGACTTAGAGTAGTCTTCGAAATCAGACACCCAACTGGCCTATATAGACGATGTAAAACGAAGCATGTACATTGTATACTGAGTGAAAGTAACAGAAGGTAATATTTACGTGTAATATTATGTGTTTCCCTTATGCTCTATATTCCAATGCACAATGCGGTGTCACAGTCGATGGTTTCAATTTA
>ATSW01002502.1:0-14277 GCA_000444245.1 Botryllus schlosseri | reverse complement strand
TCAAGGGTCGGCAACCTACGGCCCGCGGGCCGGATCCGGCCCGCCAAGCGAAATCGTCCGGCCCGCGACATCATAATTAGTTATCACAAGAATACGGCCCGCCGTTTCATAATGAGTTTCAATCTGCAGTACAGCACTGCTTGGAAAGAATGCGGCATTGCTACGATATAAATAGCCCACATGGTATTAGTTTATTTTTGCGCCATAAAACGAAGGTGGTTGAAGTAGGAGATAAAGATTGTTCGTAAAGTAGACTACATCAGTAGGCTACTTATCAATCGGGTGTATCTCGCAACCGAAGGTGTACCATACTTTTTAAAGGGTTTACCACTCTGATGGGGTGTGACAATAAAGGTGTCCTTCATCTGCTTGCTGGAATCAATCAATCAATCAATCGTTGAGTTATATTTTTCATCTGAAGAAGTCACACACAATGTGCAATGCGATAAGACACAATGCGATATCGTGAACAGATAGGAGGATGTCGAACGACACGCAGTTGCGATCCTATCATTCTAACATCCACCTCAGCCTAGAGTGCCCGATGTCACAGTTCTTTTCGATGTTGATCTTGTTGAAGCCGCGGCTCTTTCTACTGGTTCTTTCCATTCCTAGTCAGTGAGTGCTTTCTTTCTACTCTCGGGTCTTTTTCTGGGGCTTTTTTGTCGTTGTAAGAACGGCGACGGCGTGGGAAGAGGAGCCCAGATGAACCTCCGACGGGAATCGAGCCGGGCCGCCAGATTGGTCGTCACCACTATACGCTATGCCCCCATCCAAAAACGCTTGGAACATCACAGACGCAATGACAAAATCTCAAACTTACGCTGTTTAATCATAGATAACTAGCCTCCGTAGGTTAGTTATTTATAGTTAAATTCACCAGAAGGCATTGTGCGCCAAGACATGAATGGTGTTTCGGCCACAATGATGAAAACTGTTTATATGATTTATTCTCACAAACTGAATCACCAACATTTACGCCAGATAATATTAGAAGCAGAGAATTAATATGGCGATGTCCTGTATATCTGTTAATATGGCGATGTCCTGTATATCTGCTAAGTTGGCGCATTAAGTCGAACTGCTATGCTTGCACGAGTGTACGAACCGAGAAATGAAATAGCAACTCTCCTCGAAAATATAAACATCGCCGACTAATAATCTTGTAATCAAAAAAGGTTATCTAATCTTGCTTTCTCTGTACATTTAACGTCACATCTGAACAAATTGAATTTGCAACTTCGGGGGAAAACAGCTGAATTCATGAGATGTCGAGGCGCATTCGGAACAAATCTGCGACCCTGAGAATGTCAACAATACAAATAAATTATGCTCACGTTCCTATACTGGAGGAGAGAAAACCTAGTACCAACACTACATTTGTAACTGTGATACGAAATTTAATTACTGAATATTTACCTAAATTCATTCTCTACAAAATAAATTCCAACTATTCAGTACTCCGTTTAATGTGGACGCCAATACCATTGCCTGAAAATTTGAAATGGGCCGTTTTGAAATGCGATGCAGTTGAATTGAATGACAAATTTCATACAAAGAGCATATCGCTGCATGACTTTACAAAGAGTACGCTCTTGAAATTGGTCTTTATCCCAGCTTGACCAACAATGCAAAAGAAATTGCATCGATATTTGGTAGTACGTACGCATGTAAACAATAGTTTTCAACAATGAAATTCACGAAGAGCAAACTAAGATCACTATTTCGGACGCCCATTTAAAATATGGTCAGATTCTTGCTTATTCATCTGACTTGTTACCAGAAGTTGAAAACCTTTCACAAAGCAAGCTGCCTCAATTGTCACATTTATTCTGCGTTGTTGAAGTGAAAATAAATGTGTTTTGCTAATGGTATGATTGAGATTGCAGCAATGTAGGATAACATACCGAAGTGAGCATAAAATATAGTATTAAGAAAAATTCCGGCCCGCGAAAAATTGTGCACTCGAAATTTGGCCCGTCACTACCAAAAGGTTGCCGACCCCTGCGGCGTAACTCATAACCGAAGACATTAATACTTACATTACATACCAAGTGCCGAGTGCCGAATTAACCAGCAAGTGCCGTATATGATAAGTCATATCAAGTCAAACATTAATATTCAAATTTGCTAATACAGTATTGAATCATTGTTTTCATAATAATAATAACTGTATTCCCAATGCCAAATTCACCTAGTGCCTAAGTCAACATGCCGAAGTCAGCAAGTGCAGAATTTAGTGGGACCGACGTCATAAATACAGGCTCCAGGATGGCCCGAATAGTGCACCTTGGCTTTGTCCGAACATATTAGCAGGTTGCTAGAAATCCGTTGTATATGTTTTCATAATCGGCAGCATTTTCTCATACTTTATTGACCCATAAAAAGCTTTTGTTTGTGTTGATTTCCGATGCAATGCGTTGGTGACGTATATTATAGAGTGTTGTTGTCATAATTTTCCGTGGCCTCAATATGCATAGTTCGTCACGAAAGTTCACGCCAATTTGCATCAGCGTAAGCGCGTTTATCAAAGTAAATTGACCAAAATCGAACTTAGAATTATATGCCAATGAACGCCGGATTGCATTGCGGTGTCGAGTCTTCAGCAGTCCTCTAAGAGTTCAGATTAACTCGGCACGTTGAATGATTCCTAAGTAGACCGCCAGGTTAATTAATTTGGCATGAAAACCAGAGTTTGTGGGAATTTTCCTGTATGTGTATTTATATTAGACTTCAGGACTGACTTTAATTATGAAGGTTGTTCATTGTTACGGGCCCACATGCTGCTTCACTGTACTTGTATTTTCCGATTTCCCCCATAACGTCGTGTGTAAAACAGTTGAACGGCACTTTCACTGAGCTGCGGCTACAGCTATACTATATATATGTGGTCTGAAACGAAGTGCCTCTACTCTCTACCTGCGCTACTTATTCAGTATATAGTGTTGTTGGACTATATCCTCGTCTAAAGGATCAGCTTACGCAAAGCTATTTACTTGTTTTACTTTTGATTTCGAAAAGGAGAAATACAGTTGATATCCCTTAACATGTACCAAAAATAGCTGTAGTTTACTTGAATTGAAATCTACAGCGTGTGTCTACTTCTAATCGAGTAGCAGCACTTACTACTACCCCCTGTGACCATATATGGATATAAAAAGTGTTGCTCCACATCATGTGGTACTTCAGGTGAGTCATTGCGTACATCATAGCAAAATTCTCTACTTGTATGCAGACAATTAGCATACTGGACCAAATTAATTAATTTATCAGAAATCTACATCCGCAGCAAAATATTCTGTTTTCATCCTAACGCGAATCACTCACGTTTGACCAACTCGTGTTCTCACTGTTCACGCAATGGCCGGGTAGATTGTGGGAGTTCTCGCGTTCATACGGCTGAGGGTCGTATTCGTGGTATGGCCATGGATTCGGAGCGAGACGGCGGACAATTGGAAACCGGAAAGGCCTTTTTGCTGCAAGGGAAAAGACACCGCGTCGTCGCAAAGAGATGGGGAGTTTTATTGCTAGTCTGTTTCATTATGCTTTTGGATGTGTTCGGTTACGGAAATTTCTCCTTTGTCAACGATATCACTTCGAGTTATTTCGGAATAGAGCCAGCCGTGACCGACATGCAAGTAATTGCTAATCTGGTCGGTAGAGTGGCAAGCGTAGTAGTGATTTGTGTGATAGGCGGATGGGTGAACCTTCGACAAATAACGTTATTCGCTTGCGGCTTACACGGCACCGGTTCATTGCTGATTACGATTGGAATTGTGTCGAAAGCATTTGGACTTTTGATTGCTGGGATGTTTTTATCGGGCTGCGCCGCTGGGATTATGATGTCAGTAGGACAGCAGGTAACTGTGAACTGGTTTCCTGTAAATGAAAGGGGTAAAGCTACGGCGTTGTCGTTGGCTTCACGGCGAATATCCTCCTTGCTGTCGAACTTAATCGCTACCAGAGCTATGGGGAGTTCATACAGCCACCAACAACTGGAGCAAATATCAATGCACCTAGAAACGACCGAAAATGTGCACCACAGATTTCAAATCGTTTTCGCGTGGATATTTGGTACTTTATCACTATCTTCTATATTTTGTTGCGTTTTAACCACAATCTTTGTGTCTGACAAACCGCCGCTTTTCGGTTATGAAGAACGGCTCGAAGAGTCCCACAATGAAAGTACCCCACTTTTCGCGATACCATCGTCATATAGTATATTACGGGAATTGAAAGAAGTTGCAGTGGTTTTCAGTGATCGCCCTTTCAAAATATTGCTTATTTTGTACGCTTTTGCGATGACTGATAGAGCCTACGATGCCACTCTTATATCGTCGTTGATTTTGAAAGAATTTCCTCATTCGAATGATCGGTTCGTAGGATTGCTGTTCATATTTGGAATCATAATCGCAGCTTTTTCTGGGCCGTTAGTGGGTCAAGTTCTTGATAAATTTTCCAAACCAAGATTGACGATCGTTTGCGTTGCTTCGATGTTGCTTCTCGCCTTTTCTGCTTCCGTAGCTAGCTTTCGATTACACAGCATCGTTGGTGTTTTTGTGTCCTACCTCACATTAGCTGCCAGTCGCTATCCTTTGATGATTTGTCTGAAACATCGCGTATCGGGAATAACTGCCAACAAATCCAGTTCTATCCGATTCAAGGCATATGGCATTCTTACCGCTGGGGGAGTAGTGTCGATGATAGTTAGCACGATCTGCGTCCGTGCCCTGATGGATAATTTCAACTCCGCATTCGGTGTTTTATTACCAGTGCCTTTTTTGCTGTGCTTTGTTTTATCTTTTATCTTTCTCTGGTCACATCTGAGGGATACTAAGGAAATCTAAATGTACCGGGTGCGCCTCTTGGGAGATAAGAATCCAAAACTTTATGAGCTTTTTTCGCGCCACTTGAATTTCAATCAATGCAAAATGGCACACGCCCCTTCATCTAGATCGAATGCTTTTAGGATATATCTTTCAACAGCGATGGCTTTACAGCTGATATAAGTGTTGTTGAAATATTTATTGTAATATTTATGCCTAAATCTTTCCAAACGTGTCGCGGTTAAGTTAATATGATCATATGGTTTATTAAACTCAATCCGTACTACATTTCAATGCCTACTTAACATATCTCAATATTCCAATACAATGTCTATATAGTTATAGTATAGGTCTTCTACACCACGTGTTTTCGAACTGTAGGTCACGTCCCGAAACGCGCGTCTCAAATTTTAGTATCGCGAAGCATAATCCGTTTCTAGGCCATCAATACAATCGATGGTGATTTGCAAATACGTGTTGAATCGTTTCCATGACCGGTAAATTCATCGTTCGGTTGTTATGCCTTCGCTTTAGAGCAGGGTGGTCCATGTTTTAGTAGGCCATGGGTGGTCCAAGACAGTGAGGGTCGCGCACCGCATTGAAGGATAAGGAAAGTTTCGGTGGCCGCGAAGGGGGAAACTCCATTATCACCAATCGAAATGCGTATTTGGATGTCCTAATTTATCCTATCTGATGTATATCTTCGCTTCCTAAACGTACTTTCCATGGTCTCTCTGTATGATCGCGACTCAAATTGCTATATTTTTTGTCTTTATTGGAAATATATTAGGTTGCAAAATATCGCAGTACAAGAATCTGCTATGCAGCTATTGCTATTGCTGCTCATTATCAGGTCAATTCCCGATTTAATTTTGTGCTCAAAAGGCATATATGTCATCACTTCAAAGTTATTTCGGGACTACGTCAGCATTGACCGGCCTGCAAGCAATCGCTAATCTATTCGGTAAGCGCAGTTTGCATGATCGGGGGGATGAGGGGCCCTTCGACGAATAACATTACTGGCTTGCGGCTTACACGGCTTCGGCTCGTTGCTGATTACGATTGGAATTGTGTCCAAAATATTTGATTGCTGGGATGTTTTTATCAGGCTGCGCTGACGCTCTGGTGGGAAAACGGGACGGTCAATTCCTAACTTCTGTTTACAGGAAGCCCACATTCACAGGTCATGACCTTCGATGGAACTCTTTTAGCCCAAAAAGTTGTAAAATCAATTTAATCGGCACCTCGATCCACCCAGCGTTGATGATTTGGTGTGAGGATGAATTGAATTGTGAACTTAAGTACATGCGCAAAATTTTCATTGACAACGGATACTCGAGTATGTCATCAAGGCAAGCGGACAATAAATAATAATTTGGAATGATACCAAACCAAAAGAAACTTCCGAAGAAGTTTCTCGTGAAAGTAGGGATGTATACATCCATCTACCTTGGATTGGCCCGGTTTCTTATCGATTTGAGAAACAGCTAACTCCAGCAGTCTACCGCTGTTATCCGGCGGTGAAAACCAATGTTAGTTTTACGCCACGATACTAACGTTCCCCGCAACGCGAAACGGCGCTCTCTCGGCATTACAACAAAGTAACGTAATTTATGAATTCAAGTGCCACTGCGATTGTCGGTACGTATAGGAAGACCTTCAAACGGTTGCAGGAAAGTATCAAAGAGCACATCCCACCGTCTATCAAATCTTATATCTCGAAATCGCAGCAAAACAATTTGCTTGTTTTCGAACACAACCAGGACATAGGTCAAAGGTCTTCTATCGGCGAACATTTACTGGAACATCAAACGTGTTCTGCTAATTATCATGAGGACATGCTCTCTATATTGGCTAAGGGTCGCAATTTATTCCATTTGCCTGTTCTTGAGTTCATCAGCATCACTATGAGTTAACCTACTCTATGCCAACAGAAAGAAATTGTGCCCCGAACCCCGTCCCCGATCCTTATTAGCCGATTCCCGGTCCGTAGGCCAGTCACTGGGGCCTTACCTGCCGCCCGTGCCTGGCTTCGGACTGCCGGGGATAGTAGACAGTCCCTAGGCCGTCGTACCACAACAACTCCAAAAATCGTGGTTTCCCCCCCAAGGGAGTTTACTCCCTCCCCACCCCAAATGTTAGTGAAGAGTCGTTTGGCCCCTGTCTCTTCACCAAGCCCTATTCCATCGCTTTCGGAATTGTTTAAAGTACCATTGCCGGGCAGCCCGAGCTCTACTCAAGAGCTCCTTGCCCGGTTGGACCGGGGAAGTCCCTTCCCCACCACACGCGATGATCTGAAACAGATATCGTCGGTGGGAACGAGTCCGAACACCGTAGACTCGCCTCCCGTCGGTCAGAGCGTGTCTCCCTCGCGCCCACCAGCGGACGAGACTCGCTCTGTGACGGCTGAATCAGCGGTCGGCCGCTCCGAAGTCACCGGAGCTGTGGATAGCTGTGAAAGCCCGACGAGATTGCCTCCTTCGGTAAGTGCACGTGACGAACTAAATGTCGACGTGCCTTCTCCCGAACCGAGCGCACCTCGTGCACAAGTCGATCTGCGCGAGTTGCGCTCGGAGCTTGCGGACTTGGTGTCAGAATGACCTCACAACACCTAGGCTTTCGGGCACCTTGAACGTGAGTTGGAGCTCTGGACTGACCGTGCCTCTGATTGCAGCCGCCCTCCCGGCCGTAAACGCCCTAGGAACAGATACTCGCGCGAAGCACAACGGCGTGCAAAGGTCAATCAACTGAATGGCCACCGCGAGTGTCGACCTGGGGCAGCCCAACATCTGCGGTCCGCTTTCTGGCGCAATCAGAAGGAAACGGTCAGACAGATCATCGAGGATGATTCTGGCAGTAAACGGTGTGAAATTCCTGCTGACGTCATCGAGCGGAAATTTCGTGCTGACGCCGCCGCTGAGGTTTCTGATAATGACGCTGCTTTTCCTTGCTGGATGACTCAGCACAGTTACCAGGGCAACCTGGCTTCTGCTGTTGACGACGAGTCGATTACTTCCTTAGAGGTAGCGGGAGTGCTGGCGACCTTAAACACAAGTAGTTCGCCGGGCTCCGATGGTCTCACCTATGGATTTTGGAAACGCTTAGACCCCAAGGGAGCTTTTCGAAATCTGTAGGCGTTGCCGACGAATTCCACTTGTATGGCGCTCGTCGCGGGTAATCCTGATTCCAAAGGACCGCGACGGTGACATGCAAGACGTCGGCAACTGAAGACCCATAGCGCTATCCAGGACGCTGTATAAGATCTACGCGTCCGTAATCGCTCGCCGTCTTCAGAGCTGGGCATCCGAAAATTGGTAAATTAGCCCGTTGGGGCTAATTGGCTTGAGGTTAAGAACCACTGAGCTATGAACGAGTATGGCCGTGGGTCTGCACACGGCCTTACTTCGAAAACCAATAATAATCAACAATCATCAGATTTATATTTTCATCCGAACAAGACACACACAATGTACAATGCGATAAGTAGGGTTGTACTTAAGACAAAAATCAATTTAAAATAAAACGTGTTTAAAACAAGGCCCCTGTTTGAAACATGTTTTTAGTGTATTTAGTGTAAGTCATGACGTCACGAATATCAAATGTGACGTCATAGTGGAATGCCATTGGCAATTGAAAATATAGGATAAAGATAGCTCATGCAACCCTAGCGATAAGACACAGTGCGATGTAATGAACAGATAGGATGATGGTGAACGGCCAGTTGCGGTCTTTTAAACTGGCATCCACTTCGCCCTGGCGCACGATGTAATACACAACGTTTCGATGTTAGTCTCTATTCTGCGGCTCGTTCTTGCTCCTCCCTTTCTTTGTGAGTGCGCTCTTTCATCCGGTTTTTTTCTGGACTTTTTGTCGCCGTAAGAACAGCGACGCGGGGGAATAGCACCCCGGAATAACTTCCGACGCGGAGTCGCACCCGGGTCGCCCGGGCGGTAGGCGCTTATCGTCACCACTTTGCTATCCCCCCGGCTTGCTCAAACGTCACAAATTTAGCTGGACTCACACCGTGACTGAATCCCATTCCCATAGTTCGTCAGGTACAACTAGAGCAGAGGTCTCAAACACGCGGCCCGCGGGCCGCATGCGGCCCGCCAGAGCATTTTGTGCGGCCCGCGACGACATTTTGGAATTTCATATTCAACTGCCATATATCTATTTGAGATCACGCTAAAACTACTGTAAAAATCCCGGAAATCNAGAGACAGAACTTNACTATCACATCACTTTTAAAAGCTACCATGCGGTAGAAGATCAGCTATTACGTCACATTTCAAGTTCATTACGATAAAACGTGACCCGTTGATGATTCGTGACTGAAAATTGTGATTTGGTTTGGTGCGACCTTATCGTAAAATTTCTCGATTTCGGATTANCTCNCTNATTAAATAAAAATGACTCGAGTTGAGTCGGGTCAAACGTTAAAATCAGAGGACTTGCGACTCGGAACGGTGACTTGGTAAACCTACGAACGCAACAATCTATGAATCTGTCATGGGAATAGTAATATGTCAAAAGGTCGTAGCTTGCGTTGCGTAGTGTATATAGCTATCAAATCAGGTCAGTATGGCGACCATTGGTATTTTCCAACCCGGCCGTGACGTATAGTTACATGCTGGGTGCTGTTTGTTCTCATTATCCATGTTATTATCGGTGGCGAGTAAGGTAATATCACACTCTACAGCTGTAATACCATTGAATTCTTCGCCGATTGGGCATTTCTGTTCCAAGAGTTCTTATATTAACCAGGGTGCGTAGACCCCATCGGGGTACGAACCACCACATCAGGGTGTACGAGCTGCATTGTGGAATNAGGCCTATATGCTGTGGAATATTTTCTTGGNCAATTTATTCAACTGGAAAATAGTCTTCCTGCTACGCGCGATTTTATGTGAATGGGCTTTCTGATCTTAATATAGGTACCATCAGAAATTGAGCTGAAAATGGACAGGGCTACGACAAATCTTATTGGAAGCACAAGGTATAGCGTACCATCGATAAAAAGGTTAAGAACCAATGCTATTACAATGACTCAATAATGATTATATTCAAGTTGTTATTGATATGTTCCAATAATAATAGAAGGCATAATCTAACGCTGATTTAATTTGACTTTGGCAATGACAGTAACTGCACGACTATATCAAAACCAGGATTAGGCTACACCGTTCAAACACTATGATATTAGATCAATCGTCAGTAAATTTAACTTATTCTACATAAAATTGTGGCATGTTAAGGGTTCACTAGTTGCTATATTATAACTCGACAGTTTTACGATGTCACGAAGCATCCTCTCGCATGATGTCTATAATTCATTAATTAAAAAAATNATGCCAGGCNCAAAAACAATTATATTCANATATTTGAAAATGTGANTTTTTCGTGTCAAGCGGGAATAGTAAAATAGCAAATTAGGCTACATTTCCAAGATGTTTGTGGAATGCCTGTCTGCAAGGTCCGGTCAAATATGGCCTANTNNGAAATTATACATTGAATAACCCTATTATTGATGCTGCGGCCCGCGACGTCATCGAAAACTAGGAAATTGGCCCGCGAACACATTTGAGTTTGAGACCTCTGAACTAGAGAGAGCGCAATCCAGTCGAACTCAAACTCAATTTTGAGCTTCGCTCTTTGGTCACTGATTCTTACGCAATGTTGACGTAAAATGAGCATGAACACTACGTAACCTTATAGACATAGTATTGGTATGTGATACCGATAGCTTAACAATTGTGGATTTGTAAATCTTGAAGGAACGATCTACTTCAGGCCCCACTTTATACCATTTGTTATTCAGTATATCGTACTTCTCAATGTCACCAGGAGTGTCGTTATTTCCTACTATATATATCCAGTTTCCCACGTGATGAGCATTGTTCCAAGAATGATGAGCATTCATAGGCGACAATGACGACCATTGAGACGAAGTAACATCGTAGCATTCTACTTTCGTGACGTCTTTTTTTGCAATCAATCCACCAATCACAAATATCTTTTGATCCACTGCCACAACACTACTTCCATATACGCGATATCTCATTGGTTCAAGGTTAACCCACTCTGATGACGATGGCGTGAATCTGCAGAATGCAGACACTGGAGCATCATCTCGAAAACCTTCAATACAGTAGATCGAATTGTTCAATGATACGAGACTTGTATATGAAACTGCCTTGGGTTTGTTTTCCAGTAGACACCACTGATTTGCAGATGGATCAAATCTTTCGACGACATCTGTTACTTTCGTATGACTTCCTCCAATGACAAATATCGATCCCAACAAAGATACTGAGCGAGTACTCAATCCATGGTCTCCAATCATATCTGTCATCTTTTCCCATTTGGAATTTTTGCTTCGAACATTGAGTCGATGAACAGATTTATTCCCACATAAAACATAAATAAATGAATCGAGAAAAATCGTTGAAAACCTTAACAAATGCATAAACTTCTCGTCGTAGAATTTCTCTACTTTTTCTGTCACAGGATTGAAGGATCGTATACAATCTGTGTCTTGGTCGAAAAGTAGTATTAACTCACCGCCATTCCTTACTTTGAAAGGTTTTACTGTTGCTTTCATAAGATGCCCATTGATAAACTTGTACAAAACCAAGTCGTTGCTGATAATGGGATTCGTTTCTAGCAGATTTTTCAAAAATACCGGTGACATTTCATCGAACTTCAGTAATTCAAGAAATTCATTCAAATTGTGCTTATTTTTATGATTTTTCTCTATCCACTTTAATGATAACGTTAACTTTTCTTCCTCACTCAGTTTTGATTTTTCTGACCTGATTACACTGAGGATGTCATGCCTCTGCACATTTCCGAATTGAGACAGGTCTAAGATCTGCATGATGTTTTCTTGAAAAAATATTCTGCATTTTGAGTGAACGGAATCCAGACCATACATATCAGCAACTTTTCCTAGAGAGAAGTAATTCTGAAGAGTAATTGATTCGGCCAAAATCCCCGATACCGCCTGTTTCACATCTTCCAACTGCATCATGATTGCAACATGTAGAAGATCAATCATCTTTCCATCAGGAATCTCAAATTTACCTGAATAGATGAAATTGATGCAGTTTTTCAAACATTCCGAATCGACATCGTTGAAAGTGACTTTTCCTTCAAGACTCTCTTTTGTATCATGTTGCAACATGGCTCTAAAATATTCTGAACCAGCCGACAATACATTTTTGTGGGTGTAGTAGACATCATCTCCAACTTGAATTATGAAATCACAGTGATCAGTTTCTTGTTTCATTCGATATAATTCTGCCATCATTCTCAATGCATGTCTCTCAACATTTGAACACACAATCTGCGCCATGATAAACAATTATTTATATTAATATATATACCAGCACTGTTTTTGAAGTGAAAAGATGATAAGTTAAAGTACATTAATACATGCTACAAAAATCACATAAATCATCAACGACAGGAGTATGAATTGAGGGAATAGTCAACGTGCATTAAATCGCAATGGTGCACAATAGGGCTGTTTTTTAATTCTTCTACAGGCGAAGCGATGACATGTCGAAAAGTCACCATTCATTGTAATATCATGTATAATAATAATCATACATTGTTCGATGACTAACCAATTTCCGTCATAACTTGGCAACCTTACCCTTACTAATATTATCAATCAAATGCTGATATGAGATTCCTCGATCATCATATAGTTGAATCACACGAGCTTACTACATATAAATGTATGGAGGATAATTTAACTCCACTAAAAGTCGAAAATATGGCTCATTATTCGTAATTCGTTTGGTAGAGGAATATAGGAGTCTCCGAAAGCAAACATCAGAATGCACTGTGAAGAATACAACCACAAGCTTCGTCCTGTTTCGTGTAATCTACATTGGTGATACAAAGGTTGTTTTCACGGCGTACCCACAATAAGTTCATTTTCTCAAAAGTAATCTACAGTCTGGAATTTTCGGCGTGCTCCACGCAAAATAAATATGGATTGAGAAACAGTTTTCACAAAGGTTTCAGTCAATAAAATTTAGCGGGTTACGTGGTTCCTTCGACAGCGCATTGTCGTCCATGTTCCATCCTTCATCGCAGTAAATGTGGTTCAGCAAAACTAGGGTTGCCATATTTTGGGATCCGAAAAGAAGTACACTTTTTGCAAATTACAAAAGTCAGATTACCGGACTTGAAAACTGCTGATTTTTTTAAGGGAAATCATGTTGTGTTGACTAAAAAAGGGTCTTTTTTCCAGTCCTGCTCCCGAACGACCCGCCCGTACATCCACATTGTAGACTCTACGTCATTTATGGCGTTTTGTAGTTGTGCCTGTCCATTATCCTGGCTGTTAAAGCTGGCAATTATTTCCAAAAAGGAGGACATATAGGCTTCATCGAAGGACATTTTCGATTTCCTGAAAAGGGATAACAAATCCTCCTGCAGGAGATATGGTAACCCTATAGCAAAAGGTTTGTCGTAATCTAGAATCTAACTATATCCTGTCGTAATCTAGCAGTGTTTCCTGAAATTAAACCTTGTTTTAGCCTTCAAAATTTAGAATCGCTTTCCCATCGTAAAACTATCATTTGCACATCATGATGCGGTCGAATGGTTATACTGTGGAAAATTTCTACCCCCTGATATGTGGCAGCACGGTTCCAGGTCTTTGCACATTCCGCAGAGCTCGGTTTCCAGCTTTTGGCAGTCCATGACAGCCTATTTATGACTGCTTTGCACAGTTACTTACTTACTTGAGTAGACTTTAAGCCAGAAAGTTCTGCATCTACTTAAAGTACTTTTAGGCTGATTTCAAAGGGCCTCTTTCTTACTCGTACTTGGGTGGATTTTTTTCGTCGCTACATCTACTTTTACTTGAGTAGCTTTCTTGACTACTTGGACCAGTTCTGTATACTTACTTGAATCTATTGCGAATGTGCCAGACTGAACCTCATATTCTGTCCAATATGTTTGTATCCGCCTTGTGAAGTCATCTTGAGTTCTTTGTTACAGCGGAAACCTGATGAATTAGCAGAACTCCCTTGCCCCTAAATATACTCAGTGTGCAAACTGTGGTACGCTAGCCAGCTGTGACTAATTTTGAAAATTGTGCATCAAGTAAGAATGAAAAATTCATTCGCGATCTTTTGAAGGAGCGGCATGATGTGCAAACACCACTTGAACAATGTATGCCTCTGCCAGAAAGAAGGTGTTGAAAAATGTTGACCATTTGGAATAAATGTTGCACACTCTTGCCCTTAGCGATAAACGGTGTTGTGGAGTTGTATTGCTCGGAGTACCTGGATTCCTGGGCTAAAGCAGCCGTGGGATATTGCTTATTGTCACATTTAGCTGACTAACATGAAGTGACTGTTCAACGACTTGCAGCGCTGTCTATTCCTTGGCATCGTAACATCAGATTTTGCAATGAATAGCAACTGAGTTA
>ATSW01002501.1:0-12982 GCA_000444245.1 Botryllus schlosseri | reverse complement strand
GGTTACCAAACGAATTTTCAAAAATGACTTTTTTTCAAATTGTACTGGCTACTTGATAAAATTGCTAGTTCACCTTCACACAAATTTTTACACAAGTGGTATTGCCATGTAGAAAAAAAAGCTTACTATTCATTTCATTTATTAAAAATATATACAATTTCTTCAGATATTACCGGCTACCACATATTAATGATATAGATTGTGTGAAAGAATGATGCACAACGAATTTGAGGAGCTTGTGCACGATCTGCCCTAAGTCAACGGTATTTCGGTCCCGGCGCTCATGCAAAATCTGCCGTGTCATAAACGGAAAATTATTAATGGGCACACTGCTTTTTACCGGGTGGAAATTATAATAACCTGTCTGCTTTTGAAGCAGAATGGGGAATGAAGGTGTTAATATTGAATGATAGTAATTCTATAAAATCAAACGAGTAAATTTATATAAATTGTTACGAATTAGTGATTTGAATACTTATAAATATCGATGTATAATATGATTTGCAGGCGAACTGTAACGTATCCGATATATAAAAGGAAGTTGTATGAGTCGATATAAAAGGTGGGCATCGCAGTCATTATAATCAGATGATCATCGATCGCGAATCGTGAATCAATAGCTGACAGAAAAGCGGTTATTGCGGAACGAGGAAAACAATGAATATACAGCAATTGGCAGTGACGGGCGTTATTACTAACCTGGACTGTTGCATACAATTTATGAGAGATCATGGAGTTTTGGCGAAATCAATGGATTGCTCTCTGTGCGGGATTACGATGAAACAGGAGGTCACCGGTGCTGTAAAGGACGGCTATCGATTTCGATGCATTAATGCAGCTTGTCGCACTACTTCAAGCATAAGAAAAGGATCCTTCTTTTCAAAGAGTAATATAGGATTAAAAGAATTATTGCTCGTAACTTATTTTTGGACGACTGAAGCACCACAGCATAGAATCGCGTCGGAAAGTGGGGTTTGCGCTAGATCGGTAATAGATTGGTGTAATTTCTTGAGAGAAATATGCTCCGAAGCACTTATGCGGGACACAAGTCAGCTGGGTGGAGACTCAATCGTGGAAGTGGATGAAACGCTGATTTCAAGGAGACGCAGAGGTACTAATGCTTCTGGACGTTCAGTTGCTTCTGCTCAAGTCTGGCTTTTGGGAGGCATTGATAGATCCTCCAAGAAGGTATTCCTTGAAATTATACCCCCAGAATTAGGACGAACGGCTCCGGTTCTTGAAAGTTTAATTGTGAAACATGTAAAACCAGGGACAACGATCCATACTGACTGTTTTGCTTCTTATCGAAATTTAGAGCGATTGGGGGAAGGTTATCGTCATCGTACAATAAATCACAGCTACGCCTACGTATCTCCGGAAGACCGAACATTGCATACCCAGGGGATCGAAAGCATGTGGTCCAGCTTGAAAAAGGCAATCAAACGTGGACATGGCATCCAACGAGAATTATTGGCTTCTTATTTGGATTTCTGGATGTGGGCTCGTGAGCACCCCAGACAACGAAGATTCCTGGATTTCCTGCAAGCAATAGCTTCCAATCCGAAGTATGATGTATCAAATCTGTAGGGGGTGGGAATTGCTTGCATCCGCCATTTTGTTTATAGTTATAACGACCGGACAAAAGATAAAACAAATTATAGGCTAGTGTAAAAAAGCGGTCCGAGAAATTAAAGCGGTGTGATCAAATTAGTAGTGGTAAATATTTTTGGTAGAATAGGGTAGCCGGTTGGATAAGTACTATTATCAACGGGTATATTAACTCTTGTCTTTTGCAGAAAAAGGATAATTTAAGATTTCAGTTAAGGAAGCGGATGATCTTGTCTACTGATCCACCAATTTCTGGACCGTGGTGTACGTATTTAATATTGATATGTACAATTGGGGCTTCGCTATATCATATTGTATTGTGCTGTTGGCCTTGGAAGTCACACTTGGCCACGGTGGAGCACCTTTAAGAGATCACATTCATGGCGACCGTTCGAGAACTATTACAGATGCCAGATTTGGAAGATTAACAAGCTCAATGCCCGAGGGATGGCAGAAACTACCGAACACACGATGGGAATCGTATAATTTAAGTCACGTATGGCAAGAAACAGGAGATGACCAGCATCGTTTTGAGAATCCTGGGATGTTTTATTCGTCCACTTTCGGGTATGTGATAGCCGAGAAGATAAGCTACAGACAATATGCCTTTCCGCGAGGTCATTTTTGGACGGATAGCAATGAATTTGAGCGGACTTGCTTATGTGAACGTAGAATAGGGTACATTGTGCCTGGTCTTCAGTATCAGGCCCTGAAAAAGACCGTAACATACACCCGCGAAACAGGATCTTATCTCAGATTGCATTGGAATTGGAATATGACGGACTCTGATGTCCGGCAGTTCAATCCGGGAAATAGGTTTATAGAAGCCATGACCAAATATAAATTGGTGCTATTAAGATTGTTCGATAATTATGCCAGTATTCGTGCATCTTGTCACGTGCAAGAAGAAAATAACAAGACCCAAGCCGATTTATATAACGTATTCAATCATTCTAAAAATGAAATTGCACATTGCAAACCAAAAGATCATGGGTATGAATGTGTCTTGTGCAGTATGGTTGGATTGGTATATGCTTTCGAACCGGCAAAACCCGACTTATTGATTATGGAAGTCGATTTCTCATCAAAAAGGCTTGGATACTGGGAAGGCGATACCATACCTAAGCGAAAATCGTGGTGGGATATTGGTCAAGAGCGTCGCCCGGTTGCTAATTTATGGCCAAGAGAAACTAATCAGGCATGGTTGGTAGTGTTACCAGAGCGTGTTAAATGGTTGCTTCCTCTTTACGCATATGACAAGGTTCAGGATTTGAGAGACGGTCTTCCGCGCAGGACACAGGGGTGTCTTCCGTTATATTCTGAATTTCCATCCATGACCAGAACTGATGAGGAATGTAAGGCCCGTGTGCTGGCAAATGCCGAGCGCTGTCATGACCCTGTGGGCGGATTGGAAATCAAGTTAGCGCATTTTGATCACATTCATTACGATACGGAAAATGGAGCTTTGAGATTTCCTGGGCCACCGCTGGTAATCAAGGGTCACGGTAGGAGTGAAATGCGTGGCATACATTCCTCCAAACGTACTAAGTCTCGAAAGAAAAGGTTCTTGTTTTTTGCACTATTGATGGTGTTTTCGTCAATTTTTACATTAACTACAGTATCAACATTACAGAGTGAGTTTAATGCTAGGACGAAAGATCTTACTGACCAGTTGAACACTAGGTTTACATTGTTGGAAAGTGATCTTAAAGAAGTGGCCGATAAAGTTAACCAACTCTCGGCGGTAACAGTGTCCCAGGGTCAAAATCTAAATCAAGTGATTTTAGGAATGTTAGAGCACGAGCGAACACGCGACGCCCAACTTGAGGCCATTATTGCCCAAGTTCATGAAAATAAGAATATGATAATAGCTCAGGCAGACTTGTATTTCTCTACTATTCAAACGGTGCACTCTATGACGATTGCAGAAGTGGCTGTTAATGATTTGATTATTTCAAAGCTACAAAATAGCACGGGAAAGGCTATATTTGATTCGACTAAAGCTTATTTAGTGCGAATAAAAAATGGGCTAATACATTTGAAAGAGCATAGTCAATTGATAACCGCGTATCAGTTAGATTATCGGAATTTTTCTGCTCATCAAGGTCAAATTTTAAAGGCGGCACGTGAAAAATTGAATGACACCACGACAGAGATTGAATATAGGGTTAATATTTACCAACAGGGGGTGAATAGCACTATAGTTTTGAACACTACCGAGTTTAACCACGATAACATAACCTTTATTTCATTGAACGGCTCGATAGGAAAAGAGATATTCCAAGATATAGGATATGGTATAAAAACTGTAGCTGAAGGGACTGGTCATGTAGTTAGTGAAATTTTGCAAGATACAGGTTCTCTAATTAAAACAGGTGTCGATGGAGTTGGGGATATGATTGGTACTGGGCTAGGATCTATTTTTGGGGGATTAGGTAAATTTCTGATTCCGATTGGCATAGTATTGGGTACATTAATAATACTTTATTGTCTGATAAAATTTTCTCCAGGTTGTAAGGTCGAAAAACTACGATAGCTGAAAGGAATAATCACGCTGAAATGGCCAGTTTTGTCACAACCGTTGTACCACGCCGGAATATCGTGAAAAAAGCAGTGCGGCAATCGAAGTATAATGTATAAATTTTGTGCGATTTAACTTATAGTTCCTAATATTTAGAAATAGATTTACACATATTGGATTAAGGACATCATTATGAAGCCAAGTGTTTGCTTTAATTTCGGAATTTGCCTTGTAACGTGTCCCTGTCAGGGTGGGGTGAAAAGGATAAATGGGCGTTGGCAGACTTGAAGATTCAACCAATCACGAGGCTGAATTACGACCTATGGATAAATACTACAACACGGTTGTCGGAACGAATAGCTCTGCAAGATTTGTTCCAATTGCCGAAGCTTGAGGGATCCTTAAATTCAACAAAATGGGAATCAAGACGATATGGTATGATTTCATCAAAAAATCGTACAATTAGCGAAAATTTACAGCCCCGCGGTAAATATTGGACCGACCCTGTAGCGTTAGAGCAGCAATGTCTGTGTGTTCGATCATTGGCTTTGGTTAGGCCGAGTTTGCAATACAGTAATCTATTCAAAAACGTCACCTATCATAGGAAACCACAATCCGATTTAAGACATATGTTAGTTTGGGCGGAAACACCTGATTCATTGAGGCGGGATAATAATTTAAATGTATATAGTGGCGTTATGACAATTTATAAATTTCTGCTTATTAAGTTACTACAGCAGCATTTGGTTGTTCAGGCCTCTTGTGAAAACATTGATGAGAATGATTTGGCTGGATCCACAGATCTCCCAATGAATATGTTAAGAGAGTGTGTACGAAGGCGTTACCGAGTGACGGTGTGTATATCTTGTGCCTTTTCCGGTTATCGGCAAATATTGGAACCGATCCCTAGGGGTTTCTTAATTCAAGAATTTGACGATACCTTGGATAAGTTTTTATCTCGTGATACCACTGAAACAAATAACTTAGAGAGTCGATACCAATGGGCCGCGTCGGAGAATTATTGGCCTTTGAAAGGAACCCGGCCGATATTTGATGAAAATATTCGCTGGATTAAAGCGACTGTGAGACACACTGGGAGGGTCTATCGTGATGGTGACATTAAGTTGCAATCTGGTAAGTTACCAGTCTATTCGTCTTTTCCGTCTATGCTACATGGGGACGGGTTCTGTAGAAATAGGACTCAGGTAGTTAAGTGTGGAAATGTGTTCGTTGGGGTGAGAGCTAAAATCGCGTTGCGTGACCATGTGAGATACGATCCGGCCCATAACAAATCGGTGTTCGCTGATATGAATGATGGGAGAATATTAGGTCGCCCTATAGAAGGTAAGGTTAAACGATCCATGGAAATTAATAATACCTTTTTGATATTACCACCGGATCATTTGGGATTAACCTTTCAACAATACTTGGACGATATGACTAATCAATTACTTGTTGCTATTCAACAAAATCTCGATCAATTAGCTGGACCAATCAGCAAAACTGGATTGCTAATCGATAATCAGAGGGGGAAAAATGTTTCGAATCTACAAATACATTCTTATAGTGAAATAATGGGTGAATATGAACGGCGATCTCAAGACATAGCAAGGTTGAATGATTGTTTCATACAAATTATGATATTAAAAAGGTTGGGAAAATTGGATAAAAGGTATGCACGTTGGTATATTTCTGGGATGTGGTATGCAGCGTCATGGGACAATGCAAACCTTATAGTCACGCCGGTGGGTTACTATTCTCGCGATTCTGCACCAGCAACTATGTTGGAGCGAGTTGTAAGAACTGGCAGAAAGTTGCCGGAATCGAGTGAAAATGGATCACGTGAAATGACACTAACTAGAACAACAATCCGACCTACTATGAATTCTCAGGAGGCCACCAGAATCAATACAGGTATTGAAGTTGGACTTCACGACCCTAGGACAACGGACATATCTCTGGACACTGCAGAACCCGAGAACTCGCTGGAACCCGTTGTTGCCTTTCGGACTGACCTGGAATCCAAAATGACATTAAAGCAGAGGTTGGAGAATTTATCGCGCGATGAACAAAATTATACGCGTAAAGGTTATAATGCACCGATATTGACCTTTAAAAAGATTATGACATTGCTCGTTTCTACAGAACCTGGAATAATTGCCGTAGTAGTAGGATCATTGGTGATATTGGGAATAATTATTGGCTATATTAATTACCGATGTGTGAAAAGACAAGTAAAGTACCGAATTGCCAAACGAAACAGAGATCATTGGATTACTATGACGCCGAGAAATGAGGATTTAGAGGATAATGATAATCCGTGGTACGAATAGTTAGGTTTTAAATTCAACTATAAGGAAAATAATTTCAATAAATATTGTGTAACCAGAGAAATCAGAATGTGAGAATGTTGGATGTCATATTTAATGGTGTAAGGTTAGCCTGAAAATTCAGTCCGTTGATTTTAAAATTCTTTGCTGCCTGGCAGAATGACCAGATGGTCGTTGTGATGGACGGAAATGACCGGATATGGGTAGCATGAGTAAAATATTCCAGGAAAATTTATGACGTTAGGTGATCACGACAATCGTTAAATCGGGCTCGATTATAAGATTATAAGAGGGTTTAAAAAACCGGAATTGGGTCATCATATGTTAACGGATGTTGGCAAGCTGAGGTTTGCGGATACCATATGTTGGGGTCTAACGTTGAATTGGTGGCACTCTGACGTATAAGTTTCCGATCTTAACTATTCTATGATGCTCGTTTCTATTGGGCAGGGCGTGAGGCCTATTTCCGGTTGCCACTAAAAGAGAAAATGATATATAGGATACATCGAAATATGGTTTAAGTCAAATAGATTTTTGGGGTCACAAGCGAAGGTTAGCGTAGTTAGGGTGATTGGGAATTTAAGAATATATGACCAATAACTATTAATGCTTATCTCTGATTGTAGTGGCAGAGGAATCTCGAAAAATTAATCAACAAGTTCTTAGTTGAGGAGGAGCGGTTTGAGATGGAAGGAATGAATTTGGAAATGATGAATGTGTATGGGAGTCTACATGGGAATTGCCTTGCACAATGTAGTTGTTTGGGATACTGTCCTCAGTTATTTTGTTCTAAAGCCAAATTAACATCAGCGCAGATAACTTGTCAATGGCAGACGGTGTTCAGTAGTCGAGCGTACCTTCAGATAAAAAATAACAGTACGAGAATGAGAGATTATCTTCACTATTTTATATCAAAAAATTCGGATTTCACGAAACCCCTTTTTGGCACTGATTACAGAGTGGAACGGTGGTCTCGGAAATATAACATGGCGCATTCTGTGGGATGTGAACTAGATCCATTTAAGAATACTGGACTTTCGGACGAAATGTGGGAGGAGATTTATTGTATTCCATACTTGGGCAATGATTTGTGGATTACGCGCATAATAGGAATATGTGCGAAAATGTTCCATAAATGTTTTAGGGAGCTTTTACGTAACACCTTCCCTGCCATGCCAAATCCAGAAGAGGGAATTAAAGATTTTATAATTTGGGTTTTGTACCCGGAAGCGATAATATTTGGNCTGTCTAGTAANGAGGAAGGTGTTTTGNAGGAGAAAAGCATGTTAATTTCGGAAACACATTATNTGGCTTGTCGTGATNNAAGNGCNTTTAGTCTGAGGAGTTACTGTGATCGNTTTACNGAATTGTAAGATGATTGNAATTGAGACCGTNATATNATGATAAGNTTGTGGTGNTNATNCTTNGTGTGANAAANNAAACNGAAAACTNGNTATTAATAAATTGTNNTTTCCGTTAAGACNATATTAAAGTAATNNTGATATAAATAGNCNTANNTACCANCGATGTGCGGCAATGGAATCTATTGTCATGAAGTCCATAGTNCNAATTTTAGAAGNGANAACGTGTTTTCNGTAATATGTGAGTGTGANATGGTGGCAATNTTCATTGANAGNAATACNACNNTAGACTGGNTAGCCACNNTTTTGAGTCAANANCAGCATNTGGGTATGAAGCATTTCAANAATCATCCNGGTCACCCCAATATTGACGCATGGACACGGCAATATTGNAGNGAATATTTTCATTATTCAGACCAGCGGGACCGTGTGTATACCGTTTTGGACATGGCTTTGAGCTCCTATTTACAAAGTACCAATCAAGTTATGATCCCCAAAAGGAANACAAAATTGATTCGTGGAATTNTGGTCCCAGAAAAAATTATATCGGCCATATCTGTCCTAGACCATNTAACNTTNGCTAGCGCGGAATATAAATATTTAACNTCGAACCTAGTCATTTTAGAAATTGCCTCCGAGCTTCTATGCGCCAACGACAATCACGCGGATNGAAACCCGCAGGCCGAAATTAAGGGAGACGAAAGTAATATATGGTCGGTAACTGAGGAGTCTATGGAAGCTNCCANGACAGAAACAGCTGATGAGAGGGAACTTTATCTTCATCCAATAAAAAGGGAGGAATCGCCGTTAGTGGTCGGAGGCTCAGANTGTGANGAGGANNACATGGATATCACANTTACACGNGTGGTGTCCCTTGCTCACCAACAGGAAGTCCGGGGGAAAAGNCGCGGATCTCGTCGAAGGCGATTTTGGTGGAATCATGAACGGAATGTTGNACAANACCGNAGTCATGATCGATGTGCTCGGACCAGTCGATACGACGTCAGTCAGAACAGGTCGGAATTAGAGTTTAGGGAAGCGGGAAGTAGTAAATCAAGAATGGGATACTACCCTTATTGAAAAGTAGTTGTGATGTTAATGGCCNNANTAACAATAAGCAANATGTATGGTTTGATGACAGAAATGNAGTAGGNGTTGAATTATTGGAAATTTAATTTAGAGGTGTATATTATATTNGAAGTGAAATACGAGGTTTTGATACTAGATGTGAGTGGTGATTNAAGNATAACTACGAGAAATGGAATTNTTTATATTATTTTAGATGTGTAATTTTACGAAAAGCGTTTAACNNATCCTTGTGANGTTAAGGGTATTTCCTAATATTGTCGATGGATGATATAGNATAACTAAATTTNATATTATTANGCTNGGNTTGACAATNGCGTTTCGATTNNATGTAATTGTAAAAAGAANANATGCNCCTTTTCCAAATATCATAATGGAGCAGTAATAAGCAATTGAATATTACGAGANGTTNTGCAAANGTTTAATGCGTATAAGGCAGGAGTGGTTATATGATTTAAAGACTNTGACATGGTTCGTATCGACNGCTTTNTAAATATTNTGAAATTGGAGNCGTNTATGGGGATTATNCCGGAAGCAATAAGGAGGTTATNAGATGATGAATAGAGGGATTTAANTTTATGGCCCTATGACGTAGTTATCNAATTCATTAAGTACTGCGTAAGATNTNNATAATCGAACGGCCCTAACGGTAGNTAGTATGTCATTTAATTTATNCGAAATGNGGTTATNAGATTGGAATTTTGTGANTTATTACCCTTCGAAANAATGCCCGGCTGATCCATANGAAGCCATGTAATTGTGACCCTGACCCTNCACTAGTNTCTAGAACTGGACCTAGAACGTCAAAAATACTCNTTTGTAATAGGCTCNTGTGGTTATGTGTGATGTATAAATATTGTTTTAATTNAAATTTTATGGTTATGTATGATGTGATACAGTTTATGANTTNTTGGTTTAATGCTNACGTGTGAGATACATTTNCCAGTTAATGTTGTTAAAGCANGCGCCATGTGCANNGCGTTGNATTGCGAGTCNTCACGAACTGTNCATGCGNCTTGGTCTCCGACTGAAAAAGAATTTATGGAGCAGGCNAAGAAAGAAATAGAATTTTTGACATCATCAGCCGAACCGCTGGTACACTTATGCAAAGTCCTTACCAACCAACTCCATCCCAGAGTGATGTGCGTCCTTGGAGANTTATGGGAGATATATTTCGACGATTATGAAGATTTTTCANTGGAATACGTCCCTGAATATTATTGTTTCCATGGGTTGAAGGACGAAGTCGGCAAATTTCTTGCGCACGTGGTGGACTGGATGTGTGTAATCGACCCAGAAATCCCGCAGCTGTGGCATCGTGATGAACAATTAAAAATCAAAATGATTTATGATCTTCTGTTGCCAGAAGCTATCATATTTTGCCATTCAAAATGCATGGGAATATCATTGGCTGATGCGGAAAACCATTATCTTAGAGATGGAAAGAATCAGCTGATTGCGGGTGGATGGAAAAGTGCGAAGGGTAAACTAAATGATCCAGCCAGGTGAGCTGCGGTTTATTCGATGGAAAGACGAAAAAGAGATTGAATTGTTGTATTATGTTCGGCATCAGGCGTTGTCTCAACCCGAAACGATTGGACAATATTATTGATGAGTGTGTGCTCGCATAAGCCTATGGCGTGCTTTAACATTTTACTTACGCGATTTAATTAGATTGTCCGATGTAGAGTGCTGATAGTGAGTTCGAATTACTGGTGTGGTATAGTGAAATTATATGTAAATCAGGAAATTTGTTAGAGAGTGCTTTTGGACAACCATTATCAGTGGTGTGTGTGAAATATGTATTAATATTATATATTTGCGTACTGATTTAAATGAGAGTCACGGATTGTTTATAAATAATGGTATAGGGCGTAATGATAGCGTAATCCATATATATCCTTACTTTATGAAGTTGAAACAGAGGTTAGAATTAACGATAAAAGGTTATAACTTTGGTGAAGTGGGTAAAAGGACCCTAGAAGTTTGAATCATTTAGATATTTAGTGTACGGGACGCTAAAGGGAGATGTTTCTCTTTCTAGTCCCAGAAAAATGGTGAATAAAATCACGCCCAACCCTATATAAGTTACATGATTGTGTAGATATGTGAAGTAATTATTGCATTTTTTTGGATTAATGTATATTGAAAATTGTGTGATTTTGTGTGAATTATAAAGTATGCGTCATAACTAGTCCACGCCCAGCGACTAGGACCCCTACACTTGAGCGAGGTTAGACGGTTATAAAACCAAGACAAGTTGCTTGTGAGAACCGTCATAAAACTAGATAAGTATACCCTAGATTATACAAATACACAAAAAATCTTGATCAGCCTTGAACGATAATGTGACGATGTAACGAGCCCTTCGATAGAATATGAACATGTTTTGATTCTGGGTCAATTGAATACATGAAATATACTATAGGATACGTGGAATTGCTATTGAGATATGGTCTGGATCGCATATGTGTTAAAGTGCACGATTTTAGTATGCTTTAGTAACAGTTGGATGCATTTTATGAATGTGTTGTTGCTATGGTAACATCGCTACTTGAATGTAAAGTATAATATTGGAGTATTTGGTTGTATTAAGGTACCAAGGTCAAGTACGTACAGATATGCTAGCTAAGACTGGACCCTAAGGTCATTGAAAGTTCAAAACACTTTGAAGGCTGCACCATCTGCAACAGTGATTCACCAAAATTGGATTACAAGCAAAAGAACCAGGCAAAAACAATATCTTCCTACTAACAAGATTGTAGGCAAGATATTTCTACTAACACATTTGGAGGCACCCTGAGGAATTGTAATTCAAGGCGCCTGTTGATCATTGTTCTTGCTGGATGATTTCGTCTTCAGCAGTTACTGGACTCTCGCTCACACAGCCACGATCAAGCAGCCGGATCGCAATTTTTATTAGCGTTTGCAGCATAATAGTGTTCTCGGTCGCTTGCTATGTCATAAAGTCATTGGACCACGTGCAATTCATAATGACGGCGAATGCGTCAAATATTCAGTAAANAGGGGGTGATTCTAAAGCAATTATGAGGTTTTTTTGGCAGAAAAAGAAAAAGAATGANGCTTCTGCANTNCAAAAAAATATTGAATTGATGAAAAACACTCAACAGCGGCATCTCGCGACTCGAACTAGAAAAGATCATTTAGTATCGGCGGTTCAGGACCAAGCAAAACTCTTGAAGGAGGTAAAATCTGNGCTACCCAAAACCGTTAAAGATTTGAAACAGGCTAGGAAAGATGTCAAACAAGCGGAAATTGATTTGAATGCGGTACAAAAAGCCACCGAAAAAGCCAGCACCAAGATATCCGCTGAAACACTGGACCAGGTTTTGAGTAAACAATTTCAAGCGGGTGTGGATTTTGAAAAAACGGAAGGAGTGTCAAAAATACTTTCTATGCCTACATTGGCGAACCCAAGACCGTCCGCTCCACCGCCGGATTATCGTTCAACTCAAGCCATTCCGGTATTCACGAAGGCTTTGCTTCCAAGTTCTTGTAATTCCACGTTACCGAAAGAAATTCTGAAACAACCCGGTGCAGCGCCGACTATAACGAATCCTAGCGTTATGCAAATGTCATCATTTCCCGTGGGAGTGGCTGGATTAGATGTGATTCCAGATCACCATGTCATCAGAGGATCAATTCTTGGACCACCGGATTCGGAAGGTGTGCCACGATTGCTAGCATCGCAACGTTCACGTTTAATTGCGAAGCCGTTATTCACTCCACAAAACACACAGCGCCAAGGGCGAATTGTGGTGCCCCGGCCAGGGAAAAGAACCAGAGTCACCTGGTACGATGATGATAAGGGGGAAGAGGATGATAATGAGGACAATGATACAGGGTCCGACCTCATTGACTTGGACGATCAAAGTAGTGACTCAGGTCATAGTCATGTTGGTGTACCAAATACAAAGCCTATGACGATGCAAGAAATATTAGCCATCATGAAATCGCCCGGAAGTATGCCGCTGTTGCGATTTATCGAGGATATACTCCGGTGCGTTCCACACGGCGATGGCGATACGATAGCGGACCGAATCTTGGCCAACGCT
>ATSW01002499.1:0-19251 GCA_000444245.1 Botryllus schlosseri | reverse complement strand
GACTCAGAAAACACTAGCTTTGAATGCTCAAGGAAAATATATCTGTTGTAGCGGACTTTGCTTGACGAATATGCTAATAAATAGAAAAATGTTGAAAGGCCCGCTGAAGTAATGGTCGTTAATTTAATTGCCCAAGTGACTAAGAAGTAACCACACCAATGTCTACCATACTGGTCCCCCAAACACTCGGTAACTTACTGCTTTATCAGTAACTCGTGAATTCTAACTATTGGCTAGCGAGTGAATAGTTGTGGCCAAAAAGTATTAACAGCAATTCTAAATTGTTATCATCGTCGGTGTTGTAAGCTGCATGAATGCAGGTGGTTATGTGTGCATACCGCATCACCATTTGCATTAGGTATTTCGGAACCAGTGGGTAGGTTTTTGTGTCGGGTGAGTTGATTTTCCAACACTTCTGTCAATTTGGTTTTTACAACTACTGCTGTCTAACGACACGAAGTGAATACCGCTTGTTTCGCGGCTTTGGTTTAGTATAAGTAAATTGCATTACACAACGCGCTACATCGTGCATTCGAGCACACAAATAAGAGTGGTAATTCTGACATATGTCAGTAACAAAACAGTATGTACATAGCACCAGTCACGACTGCGCGTAAGATCAATAATTGAATTAAAGTACCGATTTCCACAAAAATTACCGGAAATCTCTTGTGCGGTGCAGGCAGTTATGAATAGGTATTCTGTTGAAAGGCCATAAAGTAGTATAGCTCAAAATGGTAGAATGCGAACTCTCAACAACTTACCCTTTGCAGTTTAGGCAAAAAAGTACATGGTTTTACAATAACAATAACTAGAATTAATATGCGTGGTGTCGACCATCTTTTGAATTTGAACTGTGCAGATTCCACACACATTGTAAATGTATTATGTACTATAGCAACATTTGCGCCTGTCACGAGAAAAAGGTACATTTTGGAATAGCTGAATAGAGGGGTAGTTGCGCTTGGCATGGCTTGTCCGGGTTGTGTGACGCCGGGGTAGTGCGGGCGTGCGGTTGCGTCGTGCATAGTGGGTTCTGTCGCGTTGAAGTTTTGCGGCCGTGGAAAGATTTAATTTTCACCAAAATCTATTGAAGTCTAAATATAGATTTATCTTCGAATATTGGAACGGATAAATAACAACACCATTAGCCTACTGAATTAGTCTACCTTGGTAATTGATGTTGTATTAGGGTGCTCGACAGAAGGGGCTTTGTACCTAAATGTTACGTGGCAAGGAAGGGTTCAGTCACCTAGCATTCCGTGGGTGATTACTGCTGTCGAGCCCACCGGTTTGTTGCTCGCCGTCTTTCGATTGGCGATGGTGGCGTGGATATAGAGATACCCAAGTCCTAACCTCGATATGACCCTTTGAGAAGTTACTGAACCTCGTGACAGATTCTGCGGACAACTTGCCCCAAACAGGGGTGTTTTCCGCTAAATTGCAGAACTTGGATTGACTAATAATGTGTGAAAGGGCGATATTGTGAGTCAAAATCATACACATATGATGATGACTGCACTATAGACACGAAAAACCACGTTTTGAACGAAGTAGGTTTTAGTAGTTTCGGGCGCTAGGGAGTTAACAGTGCTTGTTACAAGTATAACATCGGGTTTTTTAACAAATGGAGAAGTTTTTTTTCGGCTCTGGTTAAGCCTGTGGAAAGTAAATTTAATTCGCGCGAACTGGCCGAAGATTGCGGCTTGCGTAACAAGCACAAATGCGAATTGCAGAACAAGCAAAAAATGTGAATTGCGTAATGAGTAAAAATTAAAAATTACATAACTAGCAAAACTNNGANTTGCATAACAAGAGAAAAAATAATTNANGTNACTGAGGAANNTGCGGATTGGGTAATANANCCAAGTGCNGTTNNTGTAATGCGTCAATNTGCNNATTTGGAATCAAATTGCGNAACTTTTGCNAAATNATTNTGCANAAGGCGGTGGGAATTGCAATGTTNTAATGGCGTANTGACGNGCAGGAAACTATTAACTATAGCNAAATGGTGNGATCTTNCTTTAATTGNTGGTTTNATCACNCCATANGACGCCTNATANGGGCAAAANATTTGCTTGATGAATGTCCGGANTTGCGTCAGTCCCTAAATTGAGGAAGTAATATATTGCCCGNAGCGACNAATGGGGATGCATGTGCGTTAATGTCCTTCCGCCCAAAACTGAATATAACTCGAAGGATAAGGCCANAAAAATTCAGTTGACTTTACACANAGCTGAAAGGCATGAAATGACTAGAAAGTTGACAGGAGTTGAAAGAAGTCGACTGAGAGTGATGGCAAGTTGGACAAATTGCTATAAAACAATAGCGTTAGGATATTTGATAATACATGGCCAGTCAGTAAAAGGCATTACTACACTATTTTTATAAAACAATAACATGAGAACATTTAATAGTATATGGAGGTTAGATAAAGGCATCACTGCACTGCGAAATAGAATGGGCATTGGAATATTACATGAAGTTGATAAATTGATACTAGTATAATTAACTTTAAGTAAAATTTATCATACTGACAATATTAGTAGGTAGGGTATTTATGAATTAACATAATGATTGTTTTAATTTTAACATATAGCTATAAAAACTATAGTGGCAGATAGAAGNTAAATGGAGATAGGCAACAGTTATAACAACTAATTGTCAGATTGGTAAGTGAATGAAGACATGAAGACCCTTGTTAATATATGATATTACCAGTGATATAATCCAATGCCATATAGCTATAGACTTTTGCAAATAAAATCATTTGCGGCACACCATGANAGTGGTTCTGNAATTTTACGGTTTACGGTANCTGCCCACTGCCAGCACATTTTGTTGTTATGGCTGTTCTTTACATATAAACTGAAAATGGCATCTTCGCCGTATAATTTTGGCATTGGATTCCAAGANCCTCTCGGGCATTACTTGCAATGGCGGAAGATGTGTTGCAGCGTATCGGTTGGAATCGCCACACTGGGGGATTCGATTTAGCCTGTGGCAAACTACTGGGTTCTATGCTAGGTTTATAGTTTTATAGGACAGATGCCATGTCACCATGCAGTCGCAAGTGATCTCAAGCATCACGACTGTTACTAAGACCAATGCGTACATTGCGGAAATAAAATGAATACGTTAATCCGTGATACTTATATTCTTCGGCATTACCGGTCATCGCAATGACTTGTGATTGGGGCTGGTCCATATCAAGTATGTGAGTGATTCGATTCGGAATGGAGTATATATCAGGCTTGAGGTATAATCTGTGCATGTTCCCGCAAATAAGTTCATGATTATAACACACCGGACACTCAAACTTTGGCACACTGATATTAAAGGTCAATTGGGTTTTTTCACTCAGTCTAAGTTCTAACACATTAGCCGCGCTTTTGCGTATAGCTTGCTTCGTCGTGTCCTAATTTAGGCATTTTGGCACAATAATTCAACGCCAAGTATTTGCGACAACGAGGTCCGAGCCGCATAGACAACTCCCAGGGGTGTCAAACTCAAATTACGTTGCGGGCCGGATAATTGTTGAACAATAACGACTTTGCGCAAGACGCCCTATCTAGAAAAAGGACTTGAAAGTTAGGAATGCGCTAGTCATATGTATGTGACAATTCCTACATCGAGGCGCAACTATTCTAGTTTGAGTACGTTGAAATTTGATGAGCTACGAATTTATTGATCCGCTTTAATGTGTGTAAGCTACGACGACTCTCGACTATCAAAGTCGTACCGTTCTCAAGCCTCCCTCATGTGCCAAGATGCTAACATAAATATAATACGGTGGACTGTTCACTATTCAATAGCGTGGAAACGCCGGTGTAAGTTCGTGCCTTTCCGAAACAAGCCGCACTGTCACTGAGTTTTAAATGCATAAATCCGCGTTTCATGGATTGTAGCTATACAAAGTATAAGGTCGTAAATTTAAGCTCTCAACTATAGGCACTGCAAATCTTATATTTCAGAGAATGCCTACACTGCCCCTCCAAATTGTTAAGGTAAGGAGTTATAGTAACCGAAAAAATAGAGGTGACTTCTGTAGTCATGAGGCTGCCCATATGAGCCGTTAGTAAGAAAAATTGCCGTTGCGTAAGCAACAGATATAATCACTCTAAATAACTCTCAATAGAATTAAAAACAAAAATTCTTTTATACAATAGAAAAATACACACATCAGTTTTTGCGAAATTGATGTGTCGAATATTGAGCCCAAGGGTTCACGCTTTCGTTTCATGAGATCGATTGCGTCAACGCTAAATTAACAGAACGTGTTCGAACTTTATAATTGCCGATACTCACTATCGTGTTGAGTTAACAAAAATGCCGCCATTTTGTATTTCGAATTTGCGCATGGGTTAATGAATGAACAGTCGAATAGGCTTTGTAGATTTAGCCGTTGTGTTGATAGTACTTTGTGCTTATCTGGAATTGTCGTATGCATGTTAGTAGTTAGCTATACTATCAGGTTGCTTTACCGAAAATGGCGCCACCATTTTTCCATGTATGCGAACTTTTGCAGTGAGCTGAAGTATATGTAATATATGTGTGTATGCATATTGCATATCCATGCCATGTATGGTGCCCACATGAATTGTACATTCAGTTGTAATATCCAATGACTACCAATGCAGACATCATGAATGTGTCCTCTAGTGTTGGCTAATTTCTGGCTCTACCAATGTAAAGCCACCAGCAGTCCAGCACTCTCGAAACACAGCCCAAAACGAAGCATCCAGTATCAGACTATATCCGCAAAACAGTATATTGACGATTGATTGCGGGAGGTTCTAAAGTCTTTTGGCATTGAAGGGTGATGTTCGCATGTCCCCCTGGAAGCTCTTGACCTTATAATGATTGGATCGGCTGCTTGCCACAGTTGCAAAGTATACAGAAATAAAGCAGTGCTATAAAATGGGATTGACTGCTAGCCGAAGTTGCAAAGTATACAGAAATGGAGAAGCCAAATGAAATGTGCTGGAATAGCTCCATGAAGTCGATGGACTAAAGATGAAAAGAGCCAAGAGTTTAGAGATATTGCATTCGGAATCTCTGCCTACGACGAACCTTCAACAAACGCCGCCTTCTGTTGGAATGCCCGATCCCCGAATCAACACGAAAGTACTTGATGATGTAAAGTACTCAACAAGGGGCCGGTTTCTGGACTGATTTCGGCTCGATACCTACAGCTGGAAGACTGGAGAACTCTTATAATACACGAGTCTGCAAGTTGGTCGACTTGAACTCTGAGTGTATTTTTTGTAACATCTATTAGCATGTATTTTGTATATTGCATATGCTTGTCTGTCGAGGCAGGAAAGGCCTTCACATTTATATGTGTAAACTAACCTTGGAGTATTGAAAAGTTATCAATCATACATGACATATTTATAGGCCTAGCTTTTACTCGTATTCAGATAGACCCGTACGGGACGATGTTTATAGAAGCGCCCTATTTTTGTGTCCATAATTGGTTGATAATTATTGGAGTATTTGGTTGTATTAAGGGTTTCAGATTACATGTATCGAGGGCTAGCTTAGAACTTTGGACCTAATGGTCATTGGCTGTTTGGAAACAAGACAATATTACAACTACGGAATACTTCAATCAACATTTACGACTTTGAAAAATCTCAAATCAACATCTACAGATCTACGAACATCGTCAGTACTACACAAGAGAGCAAATAGTGTCAACTTTGTCCTACGAAGTATCCCGAACAAGTGTGGACTACTCGCATAACAATCGTTGTGGAGCTGCACTATAAAAACTAAATTGGTGGCCAGTACGGGGAAACTTCCGGTGTTCAGACGTTGACCAATCGATGCTTTCTAAGACGACCATCGTAAAACTTGTACTTGTATCCTTGCTTTCATCATCTGTATCTCTCCCGATAACATTGGCCGCCATTTATCTGCACGTATCACCTGGAGCGTTTTCTAATCTGTTGAACGTATTTTTGGGGTCTAATAGCAGCGAATCCACTGCTTACGTTCAACCCACGAATACGCCGCAAGGACCTACAGTTTTTTTCAACGCATCCTCGCCTAATCCAATATTTGTCAACAGTACTTCCTCCAGTCAATACGAAGGGCTATGCGAAGGATGTTGAAAGCATTCAAAAGGAAAAAGTCGTCAGAAGCGACAGACGAACTCAAACAAGGGATTACCTTGCTTAAAGCGACACAAGAACGCCATGAAGATGTTCGGCGACAAGAAAGACAACTGGCTAAGGATGTGGCTGAACAAACAGAGCTATTGAAAGAAGTAAAGACAGCTCTACCGGAAACCATGAAAGGGTTAGAAAAAGCAAAGAAAGAGGTTCGAAAAGCTCAAGCGGACCTCAAAGCTGTTTGTGATGCCACAACAAAAGTTAGCGGGAAGGTCTCCACCGACGTGCTGAATGACATCCTTACGTCAGAATTTGAGCTCGGAAAGTCGCATGCACAGGCTACACGAGATAGCATCCAATCTCCCGTTTTGACAGTAGCTCCAACTGCACCAGAATATGACCCTCCGGCTTACGTTCCTCTCACTGAGCAGCCGTCTGGTAACGTAAAACAAGGACCAACGATGACGGTTCGCAAGGGTCTGGATTGTCATACTGTAACGGCCGTCTATCCTAAGCTACCACGTTCTGACTCGACCTCGTTGTCAGACTCTCGAATGGGAACGGCACCATGCTTCCACGTGGGAAGTGGTGCACGCGCCAAACAGAATAAGCAAAACCCCGTAGAAATGCCAAGCTTCATTAGACCTGGGGGGAGCGAGCCCCCCGTTGCATCAAAACCAAAGAAGAATTCCTTAGATAGATATATGGGGTATCGAGGATGGCAGGAACGTCGTAACGAGGAGAAGGATTCTCGAAGACGAGCGGGAAGTGCGGATGGGAATCCCGACGGGTGACCTTCCAAGAACAGGGTGATACTAGAGAAGATGCGGAAGACACTGGAGACGACGATTACGATGCTCGTATGCGATTATTGGCTCGAGAAATAAAGGAGATTGGGAAGTCTCTCCGAAGTTCCGAAAATTCGTCGGATGAAGATACGGATGAGGGCCGACCTAACAACCCGACTTATCCAAATATGCCTCGTTTTACCTCTACCCCCAANGATCGTAGCANAAGGCCAGGGCAACAACAGCTGCACCAATATCCCGGTGTTACGGTCCCAATGCTCAANGTGNCTGTTAANATCCANTCAGAAAAAGAAATGCTTCAGCTTATGATGGANCCTGGNGACATGCCACTGCTAAANTGGATGGAAAATTCGATGCGACGAATACGCCACGGTNCCGGAAATACNGANGTGGATGTTATNTTGGCNAATGCNTTGCAGAAGAAATTGAGGGCTGCTGGTCGACACAAGCAGGCTACCCAANTGGGAAATTTTTTTAANACNAATTCNGGGGAAGCAGAATGGGAATCGGTGATGCGATCNCTTTCCNTATNNAANCCCCAGGGTTTGGTAAATGATGAAAAGATCATTGGGGATTTCCGCAGAAATTATCGCTGGGAGGATGAGCCGCTACCTCTGCTGAATAGCGCTTTGAAGCAACTGGAAATAGACATGGATAGTAAAATTAAGAAAAATCCGGACGGATTACGTCTTTTCCGAAATCTACGACAGCGACTTCCAGAAGCGCTCAGACTGATGTTACGAGGCTGGGAAGAGGATAAAACTTGGCGGGATGTTGCGGAGGAGCTACAATTTGTTTGGAACTCCGAGTTTCTGGATGAACAAGAGACGCGCCCTAGGAACCAGGAAACAAAGGAAGTGCGTGACACAAAGCCATCTTTACCGCCTGCACACTCGTCCCGAGTTAATAGCCAAGTGGCTTGGGCGGAACCTCAATACCCTGATCATCCACGTCGNTATGATGCTTCATATTGGACGGATGATGAACTGAATCAAGGTATTCGACTCTCGATCGCTTGCGGGAGCTGATTGATCCGGTAAATCAGCTCCCAGATAATTTATTACCGCAACANACAAAAACTGTACATAACTCTTCTTTACCCTTATTTACATTTCTTGATACGCCGGATGACCCATTACAGCCCGATTTACGNAATTGTTCGGAGNCCAATTGTTGNATTTGATTGATACAATNACGGGTTCGAAATTCCTAGCTGACACGGGAAGCATCCNCAATTTGATAATGANAAAGGTCGTTATTACTAAATANCCACAAAGCTGGGAGGAACGTCAACCAATAGACATGGAATTGACAGGAATAGGTGGCTCNTCCCAAGTTGATTCCTTGGTANAGATTAATTTTGATGGTCTGTCCGTTCCATTTGTGACCGGATTAGGANTTCCACTTANTATCATAGGGTNGAAATGGANTGANCAANTANAGCANTTACCAAGCATAGTAATTGGGTTGAAAANAACCGTCTAATGCNATTGAAGAGTTGTCTTTAGTAACTCTACATGATGGGATCTCATGAGATCAACGGGACGGAACCAAAGTCGGAANCAGTCCTCGCGACACTGTAACCGATGATGNGGTTGATGGAAGCTGCAAATCAAATAAGCGTCGAGCCGGCACGCTGGCCGTCGCCGCTGGCCGTCGCCGCTGGCCGTTGCCGATGGCGCAAGTACCGAGATGGTAATCACCACTGGTGCGAACGACGAGTTGAAAATTGCAACTAACGTCACACAGAAACCATGGGAAACAGTTGGTGTTACGGCAGGAATGCCCGCCGACACCGTTAATGAAGACGTCGAGCGTGGAATCCCCGCTGGCGTAAATAAGGACCTGCACGAGAAAACTGGTCCCGAAAGCTTTCGCGGATGCACTTGTCCGGATAACTGTAAAAATCCGGCCCATAGATGCATGGCGATGGCAACAGCTGACATCGAACGTGGAATGTCCGCTGGCAAAAATAAAGACCTGCACGAGAAAACTGGTCCTAAATGCTTTCGTGGATGCACTTGTCCGAATAACCTTAAAGGGGCACTGCACTCAAAAAATGATGTGGTCTCAAATTGAAGAGCAGAACGAAAAAAAAATTTTGGCCGCAGCCGTTTTCTTCAGAACGCCACCGTAATGGAGCTGCAATTTATTGAAATTTCCAGAGTTGCAGCAGTCGCGGCTCCGGATAATCTCTTAACCCGTTACATGGCACGATGACTTCATCGTCGCACTTGCTCGACGCGATTACGCAGTCACGCAGAGGACGAGCTTCAGATAGTTGTCAGCCGATGTCCTGAAGCAAATATGTCTAACAAATATCATGTGTCTGTATCTTCCGCAAGACCACTACTCCAAAGGTTGTGCACTGTGCAGTCAATAATACATCTTGAAAATGACAGCTGTATCTGCATCAATATACAACTGTAACGGCATCTCAGTATCATTCAACTGGCAAATACTATAGAGTCGTGACAAGCTCCAGACACAAATCCTCATGACCTAACACCGTACGTTGAGCGCCGCCTTGGTGTGCAAGACATGAGTCATTCATAACATCGACTGACAACTATCTAAAGTTCGTCCTCTGCGTAATCGCGTCGAGCAAGTGCGACGATGAAGTCATCGTGCCATGTAACGGGTTAAGAGATTATCCGGAGCCGCGACTGCTGCAACTCTGGAAATTTCAATAAATTGCAGCTCCATTACGGTGGCGTTCTGAAGAAAACGGTTGCGGCCAAAATTTTTTTTTCGTTCTGCTCTTCAAATTGAGACCACATCATTTTTTGAGTGCAGTGCCCCTTTAATGAATCGGCCCATAGATGCATGACGACAGCCACAGTAATGAGTACTTTCCCAAAAGGTAACCAGAAAGCAGCTGTTGCCGGTCAATCGGACATATATCCGGATATGACCGACGAGGAGTCTGGGGATTTTAGGATGCACGTCTCCCCAGAAACAGGGCCCCGGCGGCGACTGAGTCCGTCGGCGTGACGGTAGGCGTGGGCACACGCCGAGATCAGAGGTTAAATTGAATAGGTAGGGAATCCCCGCTGACCACGAAGAACCTCGCCCTCTCTCCACCAACACCAAAACCCCGTTCATCATGAGATTCCCATTAGCCAAGGCTGGCCAAGTTACCACAACAAGGGACCAGTCCAAGCGTTAAGACGGAACTCAAGAGTCTCATCATCGCCATGATCTTTGGAATGACTCAGTGGATGGATATCATCCCTGAGAAGGAATTTGCGGCATCATTAAAAAGAAAATGGGGATGCAAATGAGAATTGAAGAAATCACGTACGTCATGAAAAGGTGCGACAGAGCAATAGTCTCGAAAAATGGATTGGCGGCCGCCCATGGACATACAAAGGGGACGCCTCCTCAATAATGTAAATATGAAGGTAACGAGATATTGTACCACATGACGACCGAAAACAATGCAAGACAGATAATGTCAGCAGGGATTGAACGAATGAACAGGAGATTCGTTCATTTGAGCAAAACGATAACGAAGAGAAGCATCCCAGCAAACACCCGATCTCCCACGGACTCACGGGTACGTCCATATTTATTCCCAATCGTCCCACGTCCTAATTTTAGTGACTGAGGACTTGCTCAGTAAGTCACAAATTGACGTCCAATTATGTAACTCCAGGTGACTACCAGAGGAAGTAACTTTAAGAATGCTCCTATGCCTGTCACCAATGACCACTCCAGTGGATGTCATAATGATGGGGTATCTGGATGCCATACACATAGGAGTTGGTCAGGACATCCCTATTAGGATATCGTTTGATTGATTTTTTTCAAATGTGGAATCAATGCGAAATGAAAGTTTACTGAATGCACTAGCTCATGATTACATGTGAAATCCCCTGGAATGGAGCCGTGATAGCAATGTCAATATGGAAATGACTTTTTCCATCGCACAGAACTTCACAAGACCGGTTATCGATCATCGTGGCCGCAATCTATTAAAGAGGTCTGATATAATAATGTATGATGTCTTTGGAACCACAACATTTTATTATAGAGTATCTCATCCTCTATAATTTAATGATGATGTGAATCTTCTGTGCGATCGGTACGATCTTGAGATATTCAATCAACCAAAACGCTATTGCAACACAATCTTCTTTCTTCTGTCCGGTGACGTAATCGATCGCACGTGGTTAATGGTTGATCTTGAACAGACGTGTTTACGGTAATGGTAATGGCGGATCGACTGGAATGTGAGAGGGAATGGATTAGAAGGAAACGTTTGCGTCGTAGATTGTGCGAGGCTGCTGTTGTCAGTTCGGAGTCTTTTAGCGTCCAGGGCTATTTTGCTCGAACTTGGAAATAGTAAGATTGTGTTTTTAAGCATTGCGCATGAATTTTTCTATTGAATGTGTGTGTTCAATCTGTGCCTAAAGATTGGTTGCAATGCGGTTGTGAATATTTATATCACTATTTGACTGACCTATTTTCCGTGAACAGGGAAGGGGCATACCTGTGTAAATCATGTTTTTTAGGAGCCTAAATATGGATAGTACCAGAAAAAATATTTTGTAGTAGTTTTCACTTCCGAGAGAGCTGCGGCTATCGTTCATCATTCGTGGATAATACTGTCAGATCATGTAAGTTGCTCTGATGAATTATGTCATTGGTAATTGCATCTCTTATTGACAATTAAAGGAGAACAGCAATGTTTTTAGCCGCCAAGCCATTCCCGAACAAAAGCTCGAAATGGAGTTCAGCCTAATCAGCCACCAGAAAATTATTCGAAACATTATATAAGAATACTATATAGAACAGGTATGTTCTACTATCAAAGTGCTAGGAATGAATTGGTACCGGTAGTCGCAGTGTTTTCCAGACTCGTGGGAAAAGGCCGATTCGAAAGTGCAAGAAGCTCTGTATACAAGTAATGTGGACGCAGACTCGGAAATTGGCACAAAACAAAGAGTTGAAGCGCCTGCGCGATTTGTGGAACAGAGTTCTGATTCTGGTGAATAGAACAAAATGATCCGAATTCGTGTCAATTAGTGTTACTAGTCAGACTTCATTTGGGTATTATGAAAATTTGTAATCTGAAATTTCGTACAACAACTGTTCAACTATAGAATGTAAACGTGGAATGGCAGCGACCGATTTTGCTGCTTCGATCCGCTTTGCTGAAGCTTTACTCAGACTTATTTTGCGGCAGCTACTGTAGGATTTCAGGCAATCCAACAGTTGTCTTCCAAAGCTCAGAATTTACTGAGTCTGGTCTTGATCGAAAGCTACTATCGCGCTGATTCCGAAAATATTAATCACAATATGGTCAGGCCCCGTACTTAGATGAAAAATCACCCTCAACATCTAAAATCTGCATTGTTCAGAGCAATCGGATGACCACAAAACAATGACCATAACAATGACCCATTGCGGCTATTCGATTGTTCGGACAATGCCGATAATTCAGACTTCTAGGGCGAATTCTAAGCGGTTCAGTGCCTGATCATATTTTCATTTACATTTTCGGTGCCAGTGTGACAGTAGCTTTCGATCAAAACCAGATTCACTTAATTCTGCGCTCTGGAAGACGACTTTTGGATTGCCAGAAATCCTACAGTAGCTGCCGTAAAATCAGTCCGAGTAAAGCTTCAGCGAAGCGGAACGAAGCAGCAAAATCGGCCGCTGCCATTCCACGTTTACATTCTATAGTTCAACTAACTCTCTGGTGTTATTGCAGATATAGATACCAACACAGTACCAAAATGCTATGCTGGTAAAGATTTAGGTCACCTTGCGGCACCTCGTCGGAAACAGACCAGCAGAAAGAAGCCGAATCGTGGGGTCACAGTTTAAAAACTAATAAGTTCTGGTAAAGGTTGGCATCCTTCTTTAACTATTACAGTTGTTTGGATGTTGTTGAAGTAGATGTCAATCTTCTATTAGTTCAATCACTTGTCAAATCGTACCTTCCCAACTCTATGCGGGGCAGAGTGTAATCACAAATTGACGTAAACATTAGATGTCATTAGCTGTAATTACTACACTGCTACAAAACAATGACAATGATCATATTCCTACTACTTCCAGATTGTATTTTAAGGATTTCATTAGGAATTGAAATGACGAGTCGATTTAATTTCCATTGAACATCATACTTGCATACAAGCTATATATGATTCAACACAATTGAGGTATTTCAATTCATTGCAGAGGAAGATGCAAACAAAGTACCGAAACGCTCAGCTGGTGAAGATTTGCGCAATTTTGTGCCATCTCCTCGTGTGAAAAAGATTAGAGCACAGAAAACTTCATGTCAAGCTAGACACGAAGAGAAAAGCTCAGGTGGAGGTTGGTATCCGTCTTTTCTGATTATTGCAGCTGTTCATATTGATTGTATGCTCCAAATGAACGCAAGTGATATGTCTTCTTGGCTATCCCAATATAGCAAACCAGTCACATGTGTGTCTAAGTGATGTATCTGAAAGTAGTAGGTTAAGTGGTAAGTTGTTTTGATTCACCAAGTTGATATGCATAAGACTGCTTGTATAGCGTATGACACAATTTGATTTTTTCCAGATTACGATATGGGTCTAAGCTCGAGTCGTGATGCCACCAAGACAGAAAATCGATTCGAGCAACTGGATTTCATTCGTGAAGACATCTATGGTGTTTCTCGAAACATTGATGGCTTGTGGGGAGACGTCGATAGTCTACGTCGGCAAATGAAGAGTAATGAAACACTTCTGCTACAATGCATGCAGAAAGTAGAAAATTACGATCGCAGAAGTCCTGGTTCGTATAACCAAACTCGAATAAGGATCGATGAGATTCTTTCCGAACCCTTTCAAGATAGCAAGGATCTGGAATCATTCGTGAATGAGCGATTGAACACCGAGTAAAGGAGGTCTGAAATGGTAAGGGAAGGTTCTCAAGAAGTTTTACAGCTTGGGACCCACTAGGATAATATTTAACAATCCCGACTTACTTGAAAGGATTGGCTGCGACACTATGACGCGTTATTTCTCTTAATCCAAGTACGCATTATTGACAACACGACATATATGATTTCATCAAATACCTTTTGCAAATGGGCTTTTCGGAGTGCAGAACTATATATTGCAGCAAACAATACGTTCATGAAGGAACATCTCTACAGGCCGGGAATCTTTCATTAGTGTTCTGTCATTCGGTTGTTTTACAGCTGATTTTGTGGATGTGTACCGTAACCATGCGTTGCTTACTGCTGCTTGCGACTCCTTGTACTTGTCATTACTACGTCCCAATGAATAAATTCTTACTATATTTCAAACTTGGTTAACCTCATACTGGTGTTAGCGTTGAAGCTGCAACAGCTCATGAAACAAAATGAGCCAATATGACCGGAGCTGAACAGGGAACACCTTGCAAACTCTACTCGCAAATCCGTGCAGAAGTTGGTGCTATCAAGCTTTGGTCCATTTATGAACGTTGCCAAATTTATTCCACTCTGAGCTTCTTGACTGACTCTCTAGTTGATAAGCTTCTAGTCCCTTAATTTTGTTTTGCAAACTGTTGTAGCTTCCTAACCTCGACTGTTGACAGTGTGACTTCGCTTCAAACATGCTGATTGCTTCAATTTTCTAGGTATCGGCAATGTCTTCAATTGGAGGGAGAAACTTGAGTCAAAATAGATTGAGAACCGCTGGATTAACCGATAATCTCTTTTCAGTTGCCTGCTGCAAAATCCACTCGTCAGCAACACAAGCAGAATATGAAGTCGCCGTAAATTCACTGTTGCGCCATGCCCCGGAAAAAGTAAAGAAGAAGTTGAAGGTATGCGTCAATTAACCTCGTATGAAAACCAGATGGTGTCAAGATAGTAGTCGTTGGTACTCAAGTAGAAGTAATGTCATTTGTTTCCTCCTAATCATAACTAGCGATTAACATGGTAAAGTCGACTCTGCTTGAATCGTACACCAGATAACCGCTTTATTCGGCCAAATTACTGTTCAGGAATTGAAAATTGCATGTAAAATCTCTAGTCAATTTTAAGAAAGTGAGCGAAACCAAATTGCAAATGAAGCAGAGTCTAATGTATGTCCAAACTGAAGTTGAAGTATAAGTAGCGATTTACAGGGCATGTTGAACCTATTTCAATTAGGAGAATGACCAGGCAGTTTCGCTTCATAATTCCTAAAACTTCACGAGTGGCCGCCTGAGATGGAATATCCTATTGTTCAAACTCATTTTAATTGTTAAATTCCCAACAGTCTGCTAACACAACCATATTGGCGTATAACTGGTATGATGTTATTTTCCAGAAAAGACATTTTGTTGCTGTTTATAACTAGCATGCAGTAATTAATTGCACCAGACCGATTACGGTTGCACGATAATTTGACTAAACCTGAAAAAAGTTCTTGAAGGGCCGCGTAGGTCTGCGACTGTCTAAAAGGGGTCTGGGAAGACAAAGGTTGAGAACCACTCATTTAATACATAATTCGTATTTATGTATATGTAGCGGTTTATAAGACATGCTCAATATACTTCAAGTAGGAAACTACATTTTATCAAGTGACTCTTTCATAAATATAGTAGTCAGCGTTGGGACTCCAGTGGAAGTAGATGTAACATAAACTTATAATGAAGAATATGTAGTGATGTACGAGGCATGTAGAAACTACAATTGGTGATTGAATTTGAAAGGTACTGAAGTAGTTCTATTTTAGTAGATTTAGTGATAATTTAGTCACATTCTTTCAACATGTATAATGGTCCAAACATAAGTAGTCAGCGTAAGTACTCAAGTAGTTTAATTAGTATTAACATAAATTTCTATCAAGTATAAGTTAGTGATTTCCAAGTAATGAAAAAATCATTTCTAGTGGAAGGTGATTAGTACTTGCGTAGTTTAAGAAAGGTCTTCGTCGAACAGGTGTAGATGTAGGTAGTTTTAAGTAGACGTGTAAGTAATACGCATCTATAGTGACCTATTTTAAGATCTTTCCAAAGCATAGTACATCTACTTCAAGTGAAAGTAGACAACGTGAAGAATCCGCTGACACTGCTGTATATATTTCAGGCACAAGCATCGAAGAAATGAATTGTTGCAGCCTCTCATGATTGCCGAAGAGCAAATATCCCCAACATAAACGAGCGGTGCATTGATTTCGTTCATGCTCATTTCAAGTTTTTTGCCATTTGTTATATACCTGTGGTACTATTCTTTTATCCCGAGGCCGCGCAAACCTCTTGAGTTTTCCCAACAGTTGCTGTGTCTTAAGCACTTTTATTTATTTGATACTTTTTTACTTCAACTTTGTCATTAGTTTCAAGTGCTTCTGCCTCAAAGCAGTTGCTGTGCCTTGAATTACTGTGACACCTTGTATTATTTAAATACTAGTGATTTTTTTTATGTGGGGTGTTTGTTGTCACTAGTTTTCCTAGCAGTTGCTTTTGTTTTTCTATGATGATCCTGTGGTTTCTTTTTTGCCAGTTTCACTCCCGCACCCACCTAATATACGCATTGCCTGAGCTGATGTTGGATCCAATGTTGTCAGTCTTGAGGTATGAAATTGAGATGATCAAGTAGTGCTCCATGTGGCTCTTGAGAACATGTACGTAGGGAGCCACGAAACGTCTACAGTAAGTCGAAGAAGTCCATAGGGAGTCGCGGCAAGGCCAAAGTTAGTCAGACACATCCATAGGGAGTCGCGGCTCCTCCAGAGTAGGTCAGATGCGTCCGAGGGGCGTCGCCACATGACCACAATGGGAAATGTACGACTCACTGAGGAAGCATACAGGACGCCTCTAGTAGTCGACAAATCCACTCCAGGGAAGTAACACTGGGCGTCCTGCGTCTTTCCGCAGGAAGTCAACTGGACATCGGGTGTTTGCTGGGATAACACGGAATGTGGTAATTTGTATGAAAGCAGCAGATATAAGGAATAAAGGGCTCGTGCTGCTGCAATCAAACGTACAAGAAGTGGTGTTTTGCGAAGGCCCTATACCACCCACGATCATACTAAAGATGTAAAGCTGTTTTTGGCAGAGTGTAAATATGTAATATAATAAGGGTGAACGGACAAAATTCCTATAATGAGAGCAAACGGAAAAAAGTGAAACCTCGTAACTAGAAAAAATGCTGAGTCAGCATTTTTTACCTCGTGTGGAAAAACGAGAGAATAAGAAGAAAAAAGATTAAGGGAGAGAGTGAAAAAGGAGATTGAATTAAATGATCATGGGGAATCATGATAGATGACGTCAAGCATACACACGAGTAAAGCGGGCATATACTTCACTAGTTCCCGAAGATTTATCATCATTAAATACATACCGTACATTTTCAAAGACACCTACTCAATCAGATTTATTGGCAAATCTGATCAGACGGGCTGAGGAAAGATCAAAAAGTGATACTAATATATATGCAACATAGTATATTATTGATGAAATTCACATATTATTTTGAAAATAATCTCTCCCTCCACGCGAGTACGCAACCAATCCCAGCAACTTTTATCGACATTAATACTTGCGATTGTGGCACATATAGTATGCCGATATATATAATAATAGATAAGTAGGGAGTCCGCGATGCGAAATCTCCCAGTACCCAACATGGGAATTTAGGGTTCAGGAGGTATATTCGGAATGACCGCTGAAATACGACCGTACGATGCATGTTTAAATACTCCCATGAATAGCGAAACCATTGGAAACTCCTCTTACATAGTTCGTGACCACAAATCACAATGGTCGACATTTTTTAACTATTTTTTTAAACGATTAATTGAGTTTACCTACTATGACGAAGCTGATTCCAAATTTCCCGTCAGCATTCACTCATCACGTCAATATTTCTCGCAGAAAACGAATACAAATTTTACTCAAAAATAGCTGTATCGGGAGGGGGGTGAGGGCTGTTTAGGTCCGAATATGATACGAAAAACAACCTACAAAGCTCCCAACCTACATCATTGGATTTGAGGTGTTATTACCTTAAACTAAACCCTCGCAATAATCAGTATCTTTAGTAACTCCAATAAATTTAGATGCAACTTCAATGAAAGTGACTCATGTGTTTTGTTTCCAAATCCGCCTTCCTAATGAGAAATAGTGGGTTTTGGTGTGTGTTCTGATTTGAGGTCCTACAAATACACCCTCTACTGTATTAACTCAAGTTAGCAAACCTTTCGTGAATGTATTTAAAACATGCACTCTCTTTGATTATAGTCTTAAAAACTTTTTTATGAGATCCAATTTAATATATAATGGTGGCAATACAACATTAGATCTGTCCATAAGAGTAGGCTCTGAAACATTTCAAAGCCTGGTGTGAGATACTCCCTCATCGGCCACTTACGTTTAATTCAATGATTTCTACTGTCCCATTCACACATAAAACCAGGATGACTGGTAGTTCTAGACAGTTAAGCCAGTAGCATAGTTATGAATTCAAAATCAATGGAAACTTTACACGTTTGAGTAGTCTCAGTACCCCAATACTATATTCCAAATTTGACATAAAAAGATTCATATTATCGTAAGACCCCTTGATGCCAGTTGTACCAGCTACAGGTATAGAAGCCAGTGTTGGGATGACTCGAGTCACCTTTTTCGAATGAATTGACTCGAGACACTTTACTAAAAGGACTTGACTTGACTTGACTCGGCGTATCAGAAATGTGGATTGACTCGTGACTCGGAGCAAAATTCACGAGTCAATTTCAAGTCATCAAGTAAAAATCACCTTATCTTGCATATGTTCGGATTGTTCGCCAAACACTTGGGTAACCCATGAGAGCGACGAATCATTCAATGATCGTGCGTTCTACTGATCCTCAAATATTTTTTCACAAATATATGGACCACAAACGAAGTGATCGAAGCTACAGCTTACGTTGTCGTAAACTAGTAGTAAAGTAATTTAATAGCAAAATATCTATTTCTGTTCTCTGTTCTTACCTTAACCGAATCTCTTGTTTTATTGGAATTGTAATCGAATATAGTTTATATACTCCTCAGCCATTGGCGCAGATTCGAATTGTATCATACCAATATTATGTATAAATGGGTGATATATTACATCTTATCAATTCGTTTCTCGATTCTTTATCTTGACTGGTAACTATAAAAGGAGACTATGAATTACTTACGTAGTTAAACAGTTCTATGTGAGCGATACAGCCCCTTATTGCATGTATTTGTATATTTAACTCTATATTCGTTCATCGGTTCAGAATCAATGACCAATCAATCTGTTATTCAGACACCTAGCGAAATGTAATGACGTAATCATGCTTCATACTTCGAAAAGGCAACTTGACTTGAATTTTGACTTGACTCGTGACTTGACTTGA
>ATSW01002498.1:0-15912 GCA_000444245.1 Botryllus schlosseri | reverse complement strand
CGCGAAAAATTGACGAAGTCACTATAGGGGGGGCGCGAGAAATTGACAAAGTCAGTATAAATTGTACATGTCCGAACATGTGTTTCACATCCATTATGAGAAGACGATTAATGAAGATGAAATTTATTACATATTCAAGAAAGCTTGCAAAATACAAACTCTAGTAACCGCGCTCAACGGAGTATAGTCTGATTTCAACTTGATTTGAGCAAATTTTTGAAATTCTTTGGAGATATAGAGAGCAATTCCCACGTGTAAGTCATTCATTGCTTGATAGCTTTGACAGTAGCCCAAAGCTTGGCGCGCTGGGCAGCTCTTGTTAGTAGCTTGCGAACTGCACTGCCTAAGACAGAATTAGATGCAACATAGGTTGCCCGGTTTCGCCCTCAATTAGGCTATAAATCAACACAATTTAATTAATTTCCAAAACTGATCAAATTTAGCCTGGCAGGACAGAACGACGCCTTGCGCTCTGTACTCACGACCAGCATCAGGATTAGTCTCAGGGTGACGTGCTTGCAGTTAATTAATGGATGTCTTGTTCAATGTTTTTTGTTATTTTCAAACAAGTTTGGAGAAATTTGTCATGTAAAAGACTCAACAACTGGAATGCCGATTCAAAATTGGCGTAAGATATACCTTATGTATACTATTAGATCAGGGGTGGGCAGCCTGCGGCCGTAGAAGGGAATTTGAGCGGCGTTCGACGCCTAATTCAATTAGTAGGCTATATGTTGGCGGCCGTAGACATGCAAATTGCAATTACGAATTCACTCTCGCATTTTCGAGAGATTTTAATTAATCTTGAAATTTTCTCCGCCCTCCGCGCAAGTCAACAAGACTTCATTTTTTGATTTTAATGCAGTAGCGCCCGTCTTAATCTGAGCCGGAATGAGAATTGGCAAGAAATAACAATTCGTTCGCAGCCCTGAAAAATTTTCGCGCTCCGCGCGACAATATGCACCTCCCGGCAACTATTCATAACATTGCCACTCGCGATTTCGTTGCGTACAATAGGCCATTGTGAAAAGTAGAATAGTCCGGAGTTCACCGGGAATGGATATGGACAGTTTACCATAGGAATTTTGTGTCCAGATCGTTCATTGCGGCTATGCCCTGGAATGCGGCCTTACGCCACCCCGTACATAAGTAATCGAAATGCGGCCATGATTATCAAAAACGTTGCCCACCTCTGTATTAGATGATGTGCTCTTTTTGACATGACGATAAATGCAAGGGGGGGTCAGGGGGGGCGCGATTTTTTTGACCATCTCTTAGGGGGGCGCGAGTCAAAAAAGGTTGAGAACCACTGGTCTAGTAGGAATTATATAAGAAGCGACGGCCAATGCGTAATGCGAAACCAATACATTCCCTTACTTATGTAGCTGTTATGTATTCTGCATCCATAGCTAAATTGTGGTATGTGATAGCTACTTGCATAGGCTTCATTGTCGTTGTTCGTGTTCTTTATGATGTGTTCGATTGCAATCCCTTTAACCCCATATTGTGGTACGTGATAGCCATAGCCAATTAGCCATATAGCCTACCTATAACGCCTGCGTTGTTGTTTGTGGTCAGTGGTGCCACTCCTAAACACTAGATCTAGTGTATTTTGACTTGACCTAGTGCAATTTCTTTCGAAATTCGGCAAATCTAGTGTTTTTTCACTGAAAAAAATGTAACTGAGGATGCTTTTTTGATGTTCTTCGAATAATTTATACCGAAAGGCCTACTTGAAAAGATAGTAATTATTATTTGTCTAAACTTGCCCATTTAGCACAATAGGACCAGTCCTACATGTATCATGGAATGTGTAATTGCAACGGCTATCAATGTGCAAAGAAATTGCTCTCTATACCCGCTGCTGTTGTTATTCACATTTTAGGTCTCTTTATCAGGTGCTTTACGTACTTGCATGCGTGTTGTGTGTATATGTGGGGGGGGGGGCGTGCCTCACCAGCCATGAACCTCACCGCACGTCACTGGGCTACATGCTGACTTTTTAAACGTCACAAAATGTATCAACTGAAGCAATCAAATGCTATAATAATCCCATAAATCAATATGTTCCGTCGCTTTGCCAACAATTTCGACGAGGACTAGCAAGGGAATGTAAGCTTACACCTTGACGTCGAGGCCAGACCGGACAACGTATTCGGCGTCTGACTATTGCGACATAGACATTGAGCAGTTGGATCCCGTACGCCTGCTTGATTGTTTACGTTAGACAACGACGAATTCTTCATATCAATTTCAATGATTGATTGAATATAAGCATCATTCCCTGATTACCTACAGGTATTGTATTTTGTTCTTGATGTCATGTGATTGCGGGTCAAGCTCGCAGCAGAGAGTCACTAAATAACCACAACCGGAAAATGAATATTTCGAGCAAACCTTTCTAACACAGCAAGTAACATTTTGGGGGTTGACAAAGGTGTATGCTCGCTTCGTGCTGATTTTTTTTATGCTGCAAGGAATTTAAACCAAAGATGTAATAATGACGTGATAAATTGTAATACATGGAAAATGCTCACAGTGCAGAACCTACCACAGTTCCTTTGTGAACGCGAACCTCTCAATTTCCGAGGTTCACACACAGAACACGAACGTGCACCTCACGTTCACACCATCCCTAGTAATTAGGAATCGAATTCTAAAGCATGAAAGCATGTAACTAAGGACACCTCCATCCGACTGATTTTAAAAGCATGCTCGTATTGCTCATATACTTCTAGATATTCTATATACACGCAGTGAAGCTTGTCGCATGAACTTGGACATCACTACCTCTGACTACGTTTTGCCAGATTCTGGTGGGATCAGGCAATTGAGTCACGTCGGGAGTATATCCAATGCCAATAGATTGATTGGTGTAAATCAGTGATTGCCACCGCGGCTCCATGCGACTTCAAGCTAGCCTTCTCGCGAATATTATTGACCCTTCAAAGTCAGACAAAATATGATAGACAGTTGTAGTTGTCTCAACAAATGGTTTACGTCAATTTCTGTAAATCAATGTTGAAATAGCCGATATTAGTTATGTCTCCGCCGCTCACCACTTCTGAAAACCGGGTAGAGAACTCTTGCAGATGACTGTAGCCTACCATCGACGGCCGCATGGGCGAATATTCGATTACCCGTCACACCCGTCTGACTTTCAAGGGTCAATAATATTTGCGAGAAGGCTAGCTTGAAGTCGCATGGAGCCGCGGTGGCAATCACTGATTTACACCAATGAATCTATTGGCATTGGATATACTCCCGACGTGACTCAATTGCGAGATCCCACCAGAATCTGGCAAGAGGTAGTCAGAGGTGGTGATGTTCAAGTCCATGCGATAAGCTTCACTGCGTTATTGTTGCTATCACTTCTAATTATTTGGTGTATCTAATTTCCCACAATATTCGTGTACGCGATTCTTGTTCATAGGAATCATTATTCTTGAATCTGTCGTCAGTGGTGCCCGTCCGCTTATGTCGTTTTTCCAATAAGATTTAGTCGATATCACAGTAGATATCACGGTAGATGGAGTTTTAAAAAAATCGGCACTTTTCTTGACTTGCAGCTTGGTGTACTAGGAAATCAGAGATCTATAATCTGCCTCTGCTAGACTGGGAATATATATATATTCGTTATAGCTTGCATGTGTCCAGACTTTCAGCTTTTATAGTTCAGTTCATGCCCATTTGCCCAAGCATAACAATGGCTGTAAAGCTGTTCATATAAATACTCTGACGTTTTGGAAATGCGGTTAAAGTAGATGCTATATCTTTCAATATCAGCTGAATATATCGCCGCTTTCGGCGAAAGTGCTAGTCATCGGTTTTATCGGCATTGGCTCCAAAATTCGATATCGGACGGGCTCTAGTCGTCACCGTACACACGAACAGCTTCTAACGTAGGCCTACTGTTCTGATCAAGTCCTGCCACTGACCCCAAATTCTGAGGATTGTCATTTATAATGTTATTAGTCACGATGAAAAACAAATAACGGTTGAGAGCTTTGTGTTTTGTTGTGCCCGCTGATTTGCTTCGCCCCCTTTTGTCGATATAGAAAGTGTATCGTTCATTATACATTCTTTGAATCACATGCTCATTGATTGTTTATCTGGTTATCATACTTAGATGCGGTGATAGAATTTCACCCCATCACAATAAGAATTTAAAATCAGTTGCTTGATGTTGGTAACCTCAATGGCGAAATTTGATCTGTCGAAATAAAACGTTACACAATGAAGTTCCAAGCCACCAGGGTCATCAGGGTATATTTTAACATGTAACGGTTAGTTAGTCGACTATACTAAAAAAACACGTGGCAATGATATGGCAACAGATATTGCTCATCACTAGGGTGTTTTTTGACGTTTAAATTGTAGCGTTAGGTCAACAAATTGTCAAAATTGTTGACAAAGTCAAAATTCTATTGCAACCCGCATTTCGTTTGTATCGTAAATTTTTGCACGGTCGGTGAACTTATCATTTGGCATTTTACAGCTTGTAACCTACTTTATAGGCTTGCCGTTGTAGACGGCCCATCGTCTGGTCATTGTGAATCATAAACGGTCAAATGAAAACAAAATAGGTTGACATGGTGTTATGCTCAACGTAGCGCAATGTTCTAACTCAGTGGTTCCCAACCTTTTTCGACTGATCGCCCTCTTTTCAAGCTCAACGCCGATCATCGCACCCCAAATTTTGTGAACCGAAAAATCGGTATACAAACTGTAATCACCGGCGGGTTGACTAGAAAAAAAAGTCAACTTTGCCGTTCGATGTCGAATTTTACACTTTTGCAACTGAATTTTTGTGGGATGACTAAAAAAATAGGTCATTTCTCCGACTTGACTCCAATATATCCGTTTTAACGCGTCATCGCCCCCTGTCGCCCCCTTCGCTATTTTCGCCCCCCGTCGCCCCCATTGTCCATTTTCGCCCACCTATCGCCCCCTTCGTCATTTTCGCCCCCCCCCCTAGACCGCCAAATCGCCCCCTGGGGGGCGATATCGCCCACGTTGGGAACCACTGTTCTAATTGAAGCAGGACTTCACCAGCAGTGTACGCACAACTTCAGTGTTGCCAGCCGACAACTGCTGCTGTTGAGCGTTCTTTCTCCATTATTGACAAGCTACTTTGTAAGGAGAGACGCTTTCTACCCGATAATGTAGGAAAGTATCTTTCGTTGTACTAAAACAAATTTTAATTATTTTCACCAGTGCGTGATGTAACTACTGGAATTCTTCATAGGTTCGTGGGTAAAATACGTTTTTTTTATGTAAAAATTTGTCATTTCTAAGGCAAAAAAGTTTTGTCATGCCAAACTACTTCGTAAGGATAGACAGCTCCAACCAGAAATGAAAATAATTAGTAGACTTCGAACATTATCTAAGAAAACAACTAAATTACATACATGATGTCAAAATCTGGTCCAAATTAAGCTTTTGAAGATAAAGAAATACCGAAATTTTGATTTTGTATGTCAAAATCTTCCGTTTTCAGGTCAAAAACAAATCGCCCTACTCATCACTGATTAAAATCAGGCATCATAATTCGGTATATGGCGCGCAATGAAGACATAGTCTAAAATCTTTGTTTATTAGCGTCAGCAATATGGCTCCCAACCCGTGAAATTATTCCCACTCATGCATGATGTCAGGGGTTAAATTCAAACTTCACTGATCATTAGGGCTGTTCAAAAATAACTTTTTTCCTGAATCTTGCTGGCTACTTGATTAAATCGTTAGGTTGCCTTAAAAAACGACGCACACCAAATTTGAATTCATTCCAACCAATTTTCGCGGCTTTCGTAGAGTTTGAAAATTTTAAATTTGCCTAAAAAGCAAAAATAAAATTTTTCAAATTTTTCTGCCAACCCCATGAAATTGTTGGGCTGTCTTCAAAAACTATGCAAAACAAATTCGACTCAATTCCAAGCGGTAGAAGCGGAGTTATGTCCGTTTTTCTTTGATAATTCTTGGATTATCCTTGATCGGTGCGTATTTGTGACGAGTGATGCTTAGCTGCTACGACTTTGTGCAGCAGAAACGAGTTTATTACTTGGCACTGAAATCACATGTCACATATCCCTTCCGTTCACTACAACAAAGTCAAGTAACGGCTCAATCGTTCTCCGATCAGCAAGGAGTGAAAACACTGTGCAGAGATCCGTTCTCCGGAATATTTGTTACAGGACAGAACGAAATGGTTGCACTTTAATATTATTGTTAGTATCTTTGAAGAGGATCAGGACCGGGCAGTGTCCAGTCCGCCAAACGATATCATCCGGCCAGTGAAGAAATCTGTTGAAGACCAAATGACAATACAATAGAGTCTCACCGGAGCTCCGATTTGAGATCGCCCAATTCAAGAGCTATATGTTACACTCCTGTATATGTCGATAGGCAAAGCTGTGATGGTGTGACGTCATATTCACAGACAATGTATTAACACCTCATTTTAAAGCCCGCTAGTGGGCGCTGAAGACTGTCCGTAATTTGAGCCCCAGAAATATGGTAACCTTATTGGGCGCATGGGCATATCATGGTAGAAGGTTTCGGCCAATATAAGTCGACGATATCAAAACCCGTTGTGGGCCACGGGTTGGCCATCCCTGCTCTAATGATGCCATTTGTTTTTTTCAAAATATTAGACATCAAATCTTCCGTAGACTCAGGACCTAAAAAGTTCAGATCAGATCAAGGCCACTGAAAGCTAAGACGAGCAGCTGAGGCCTGGACAGACTCAGATGAGAAACGACGGCAGTTCACTCATACATTATAATTATACACGTTACTATATTGAAGATAAATTACTTTGATGCAATCCCTTGGAAGGTTCTGGTTCGTGTGAATGGCTCTGTGTGACAGCGAACGGGAACCTATGACGTCACGTGATGTTATATTGCTAATTTCAACCCTACTTTTCCATAAAGCAATACATCAATGTACATGGTAACTAGAGATTGCTCAGGCCATATTATGCAACAATGCTGAAAGATGCTGCCTTTTCAAACCTCACTTAATGTATCAACTGGAACAACGAAATAAAGCTATAATAATTCCACAAAATCATTATCTTCCGTCGCTTTGCTAATAATTTTGACGTGGAATCGGCCCGGATGGATAAATGAATTCTTAAGAATGAAACGCCAGTTTCTATGCATGCGCCAAATATTATTTTAGAAACAAGTTATACAGTAGGCAACCCCCCAATGGGACGGATTTCCAATCAAGATATATCCCGCACGTCTGACATATTTTTTACATTAAACATCGATGTATTTTTATGTCAATTTAGTTAATGTTTATGATTGATTAATTGACTAAATACGCTTCACTAACTTCCTACGCGTAGTTTATTTTGTTCTTGCTATTGTGGGATTGCGGGCAAAGTTCGAAGCAGTCACAAAACATTCACAAACGGAAAGCTGAATATTCCGAGCTCTATCACGTCTAATTTTTTCAGTATGAATTTTTCCCATTTTCGTTAATTAATCAAATTCCGGCTTTCGTTAGTGACATAACGGTTAGCATACAACAGCAACAGATCAAATATTGTTATTAAAATCATTAATCAATAAACCTGAGTTGTTGTAGTACAGAATGAGTGAGTTTTCGATGAACTTGAATCCTGTGATTCTCTATCTTCGTTCAATCATCAGCTCTTTTCGACCCATAAAATAATTTCAGAAAGAAACCATTATGATGAATCATCGACCATGGCTACGACCAAGCACGGATATGCAGGAGAGAGAGAGAGAGGGTCGGTATTCGGTTTCGTCTGCGCCATCGAGATGCTTTTGACGACGGCGATGCGATACGACCATAAGGTCATCTAGTCAGCAACCCCGCTTTTTTTTCTCCTCCGTGCTATCCGTGCAGGAATTCGCAGGGATGTTGAAAGGGCCATTGAAAGGCATGAAAAGCCAGGAAGGAGTGTTTCAGGAATGGATCAGTAGGAGCAGGAGCTCTCTCGCGAATTGGTCTGGCTCGTATCTAGCTAATTTGCCATAGTATATCTGTCACGCGCAGTCACCTCACTTCATGCGTTACACGGTGACTTCTCCAGCTCCTGGATACCGAAGGTGCATTATATTTAACATCTACGGGTACGAGTTCTATACATCGTCATAAGTTGAATACAGCGTGGAGAATTCACTTAGAATACTTTATATAATTCGCGAAGCGTAACAGTGCCATCCCATATATTACAGTGTATGCGAACTGACATCAGCATGCGAACACATAAAGCTTTATTTTACCAGTATGTGAATTGACGAGTTTAACAGTCTATTTGGGCACGTTTCAAACAGTACCGCTTAATCAGAAGCCATTTGATCCGCGAAAGCGGTGTTCAAAAAGTGAGACGTGCTACAATCATATAATAAATTATATATCGGTCTACCGGAACTGGCCAGTGTAGTTGAACACCACCACGAATACCAAAAACAACAACAACAAAAAACGACCAGAAAGGCAGTAACGCAACAAAGTCTTCGCCTGTCAGCGGCTGTGGGTTAAAGAAGGCCGATACTCCCGACAAGGCGATATGGAATACTGCTCCATCTATGCAAACGGTCCCAACCTTTGAATTTCAGGAGGGATCGGTTCTGGTCTTCAAGTCCAATAATTGCTTGATTTAAAAAGCACTTGGTTTCGGTGATGTCGGCGTGAGACCGATATAGTTGACCGGGAGTTACGCGTGAAGACGCGCTGTTACTTTTATTGCAGACGTTGATGTTATCCGGTATTCGTAAAATAGTCGTTGGGGTATTGATCGAAGCCGGTTGTCATCATGGGTCGCGTGCGTCTATTGGGAATGTTGTCTACTACTCTAAAAGGTGAGATTTTTGCAATCGCGGTTTTGACTGAGAGTGCGAAATGGTACAGTTAATTTGCATGAATGATCAGGACCTCTGACTATTGACAATGTATTTGGAGCTCATTTATTGTGGTATGAAACGAGACGGTGCATACCAGATATGAGAGAAAGTAGCAGAGCGTTGGTTTCTCGTTCTGTAGGTCATGGGTTGGAACTCAAATCGAATTAGACCAATGACCACTTGAAAAACTGGTATCCATAAATTTCCCGTTTAGCGCTTGTTGTCACACCAGGATTGCGTGGAGAGGGAAATGGCAGTGTTGCGGATTCCATAACCAAACAGTCCCATCAAGGCGTCGCGATGATATAGCCAGTAAATCAACTTCCTCCTTCGAACACTATCGATAAAGTGCACCTTGCACGAATTGAATTAGGACAGATATGGAATAACAGGGACACATTCACTTGGACTCGTACAATAGTATATATAAATATATATAGATAAATAGCAGTGAATAGTAGCCTTATATTCTTTAAGTTATATTGGTGTGTACGTGCATGTAACCGCGTTTGGCGTTTTCGCCCTGGCATCGGTTCATTTCCATATAGAAAATGTTTCACTCCGGGAGCTTGTTTTCCGTTCTCTAACGTCGAATTGTGACTCGAGTAGACCACGAAACATTGATGTCGAAGCCGCGTCCGATTTACGGCGGGCGGTTACTTCTCTTGACACGATACATTCGGCTTTAGTATTACCAGAACCGATTAATACATAGGCCATTCTTATCCTACTCTTGTTACAGATCTTGTAAACCTGAGTAAAGTCGACCTGCGTGATTTGGAGGTCCGGATGGTGGTGTTGATGAGCAGCTTAATGGAGATCATAGAGTTCGTCGCATCTGCCTTTTGGTCACGCTATTTGATGATAGAAGGCATGCTTTTTGTTTCTATATTCACATGGTTTTGCGGTTCGATCTACATTCAACACTTGCCGATATCGCCAGATCTTTACGACATCAAAATGCAATTGCGCCGGAAAGATAAAAATGACTTGGGGCGAGCAGTCGGATCATTGCGCGCGGTCATAGTAGCGTATATGGTCTCTCTTGGGTTGACAACGTTCATTGTCCATGGTTTGTGTGGAGTTCGATATTTCACAACGCAAATCGGTTCTGACGAACTCCTTAGTAGGTTAGGTATAGATGTTGATAGCCTATCGATATGCTTCCTCCTCCTTCTGTGCGTTTTGATTCGGACAAGGTGTACTTTCATCGTCAAGATCATGGAAATGCGGCAGGATATCGTCAGGAAATATTGCTACTCAGTCGAATAAACAGCTCGTTATCCGACAAGTAATATAAAGATTCCTGCATTAAAATCGCAATTCATATCATGTGTGCTAGTCAATTTCATCTGTGAATCCGGATGCGCAGTCGATACGATTAGTGGGTAATTGCAGAGTTGCCATACGTCCTCTTCTGAGAGGATTTGTCCTCTATTTTTCTTTTTTGAAAGTGTCCTCGGAGGACGCTCAAATGTCCGCTTTTTTGAGAATTTGTCCTCATTTTTGAAATATCGGTTAAATGTAAGAAAATTGGACGAGATATAGGAAATCAGCACTCAATATCGGTCCGGCGTGTTTTTCTATGGTTGAACCAGAAAGACACCCTTTTTGAAGTCAAGTAACTACAAACTCGGGAGTAGATTTTCCGGTATTGGAAATATGAAAATTTTGAAAAAGTGTCATTTTTTTCAGATTCCCAGAGTATAATATCCCTAGTGATTAAATACGCGCAGCAGCCAGTAGCGATCTGTATACTTCGTATGTATTGCGTAATCCAGAAATGACCTAGCGCAGCATGCGATGGAGCAAGAACATCGTTATGTTGTAGAAATATTGGCCCGATGCACATAGTTTTTGCGACTATCCTATTCTGCGGTACTTTTATATCATCATCTCTAAACACACGATGAAGTGCTATGATGCGATACAAAAGACAGTTTTGGGGTAGGCAAAATGACCAAGTACGGTCTACCACTCTGACATCTGCCTCACCATACTTCTGGTGTCGCTAGCGTGAGCGTATCACTAGCGCCAGATAGAGCACTGCTAGATCTTGATCTCTCGCATGTCGTTCTATCGATAACGCTGTGCCGACACCAGGTGCACGAGGCTACTTAGACAGGTCTCTTCAGATAGTGACTGTTGCTGTTGTCGTATCTTCGCCGGCACAGCAACGGTCAACCCCGACAGATTGGTGACAGTGGGTTCTCTTTCCACCGCTGTCGCTCGCTTCAGGAAAGGTTAAATACGAACATGAACGAACATGCCAGACCGCGTTCGCTGGACGCAACAGCACCCGAAAATGCAAAGCCGGCTGACGTGTTCCACGCCATCCGCACCTTAGACAAAATTGAACACTTGATAGATGAAATAGAGTCCATCTACCAGTTTGGACCAAATACATATAACCTTACAGTCCGAGCAGGTGACAACCTGCAAACAATTAAAAATGAACTCTTAGACGCCTTGAAGGAAGGGATCGCGGCAGAAGAGGGAACTATCACATTTGAGAGCGCACGTAATCCCTACGCAACCATCAACGTCCGAGCGATACCAACAGAGGCTATAGCGACGAAGAAGTCACAAACGAAATTCATAAATACCGCTGCGGAGAAGTAGTGAACATCCTACGAATTAATCATCAAGGAACCCGTATCCACAACGGATACAGAAGGATCCTAATAAGAAATTACATGGCAGGAAAACTCCCGGCACACATCAAAGTTAGAAAAATACCGTGCAAAGTGTTCCACCCACCTGGGGAATACGTTCCAAACTGCTATAGATGCCTTCAAACAGGACACATAGCAGCAAACTGCATGACGGAAACAGTGTGCATGGAATGCAAACTACCGGGCCACCGACGAACAGAGTGCCCGAAACTGATGAGNGAATTTCCAACAGCACAAGAAACATCGACCTTACGAGTGCAANAAGATAANAANCTCGAAGAACAAAAAATAGACGCGGAACNAGAACAAGAAGAAAACACACCAGAAGAACAACACGAGGANATNAACGAACTTAAACAAAGGGAAGATCAACCAGNGCAACANGCANTTGAGTACAAGANTAGACCGAACATAGACTATAATATGACNGAGGAAAACTCGTCCGANACCGAAACAGGGAACTCGACTGGAGAACTCGAAACGGTAACCGAAGGGGACACCGATGATGAAGACGCAAAGTCAGCTGCAAAGGTAANAAGGTTANNTANNNNAAACAAAACNAAAACAGGTTNCAATACTGACAAGGAAACAACGCCCGACTCTCTNGAGNCACCGGAGATCCCGCCCAGACAATACAGTAAAGAAACACAACGACGCGTAAACGAGCTAACACCACGCGTACCTGATCGGGTCTCGGAGCTCGTGATGAGGGAATGCCCATGCAGCCCAGTCAAGAGGCCGCACGCAGGCAGCCCGGAAGAAAAAAACGAGTAGTAAGAAACCAAACACGAGACAGAACAGAAATAAAAAGTAAAATCTCTCGAAATCCCTTAAAATGGAGCCAAAAGACAAAAATAAATAAAATAAATATTCTTCCCTAAACAATCCCATGGAGAGGTCAAAGCCACCACCAATTAGAGTCCTGAACATCAACGCCAATGGACTCGAAAGACATTGGAGAAGCTTCATAGAATTTATCCGCAACGAAGAAGCGTACGTGTACTGCATTCAGTAGACGCATAGGATTAATTTTAACAAATTAGCCAAATGGGCAAAAAACGAAGGTTTTATATATCACTCCAATTGCTTTGGGGTAGCCTAAACGATAAGAAACAAATCAACCGGAAGCATTACTTTCAGGGATCCCTCGTCTTGATAAGAGAAGAATGGATAGGGAATGATAAAATAGAACATAAAATACATGTAGACCATAGAGTGCAGCAAATCATATTACGTTCAAACCAACAAGAGGCACTAGTAAGCGTAATCAACCTATATGCGCCACCGTCCGGAACAACAACTTGATGGTATCCTCGTAAAAGTTTTTTCAACAGTATCAAAAATATCGACTACTCCTGCATCATTGCCGGAGACTTTAATATGATCGTGTCGGAAAAAGACGCCGAAAAACAGCATACCTTCAAACTTACACCTGCAGCAACGTTGTGGAAGAACTTCATCAATCTTTCGATGGCGAAAACCTTTCAAACGACTATATACGGTAACAAGATGGTCGAATTCAAGACGAATAGACCGGGTTTACGTATCGAAAGACCTAGCCTTTACCACGAAAGGATGTGAATATAAGATCAATCCAATATCCGATCATAATTACTTCATGGTCATAAAAAGAGAGGATAGAAAGCCAACCAAGTGGGGTAGAGAGACCTGGAGGAACAACACGGCCCATTTTCAAAACGAAAACTTCAGGGCAACAGTCGAAAACCTCTACAACGAGTTCAGTCTTCGTAAATGCGAACACAACAGCCTAGGCGAGCGGTGGGATCACCTGAAACTCACGATAAAACAAACCTCTATAAGTTGCGGCATAAACGAAGCGAAGAAACGCTCCGGATATCAAATACAAACACGTCAAGAACTAGAAAACCCGAACATAACACCGGGGAAAAGGGAACAGATAATCAAGGAATTGAAAAAGATCGAAAAGGATAAAATGAAATTTCTTATGACACTTCACTACAGAGAGGAAATAGAACAGGGAGAAAAACCCAGCCACTACTTCGATTCTAAACTAGAGAAAAGGAAAACCAATAAACTTATCACTAGCATAAAAACGGAGGAGGGCAGGAACACGAAAGAACCATCAGAGATACTGAGTACCACGTGGGATTGCTAAAATAGCCTTTGGGGACGAGCCTGCGACGGACCGAAAGAAGAGAGACAGAGAGACTCCCTACAAAAGAGCCTCACCAAAGAACAGGCAAATATGCAGGACGAAACTATCACGCTAGAGGAACTGAAACTTGCCGTTTCGTCACAGCATAACAACCGGTCACCGGGGCCAGATGGAATAACGGCCGAATTCTATAAGACCNTCTACTACTTGATTAAGAACGACTTACTTCTACTNTATAACAATGCAATCGCATTTTNGGGAATCGCAAAATCCTGGGGTGAATCTGCGGTAAAGCTAATATACAAAAAAGGCGNCCCGGANCAGTTGGANAATTGGAGACCTATTTCACTNACNAATGTAGATTACAAAATANTTACCAAAATTATCGCAAATAGGATGAAGCAGGATATGCCGGACGTAATCGGACAGTCCCAAAAGTCCTCGATTCCCGGCAGATCGATGACGGACGTACTACGTAACGTAAATGCGACGAAAGACTACGCTGCAGAAAAAAGAACTCCACTNGTCATCGCAAACTTTGANCAAAAAAAAGCTTTCGATATGGTATCACACAAATATNTTTTNGANATAATGNAAAGACTGAATTTCGGNNCTAAAATTACTANACTAATACAAACGATNTACCAAAACTCTGACAACACAGTGTACCTAAATGNAGCNNCCACAGAAAAAATCAGAATAAANAGGGGACTCAAACAAGGGTGTCCNCTNAGTACNTACCTTTATACGCTANCGGCTGAACCGATAGCNGAAAGAATAAGGAAAAATAGAAACATAATAGGAATNAGGANAGGAAAGTGNGAAGTGAAGATACAACAGTTCGCAGACGATGTTNCCACNCTTACGAGAGATTACGAATCGGTNAAGNGGGTGCTGGAAGAGTTCAGATTACAGCGAGCCGCAACNGGCCAAGANCTGAACGAAAACAAGACNGAGATCNTCCAACTTAANATCCCNAGATGCAGAAGAGCGNGCGAAAACCTGAAAAATCAAATTAAGCNAGGAATAANAGTATTGGGACAGTACATCGGAGANAACCAANANGAAGAAATCTNGTCCAAAACTACGCAAGCAATAAGAAGNAAACTATANGACTACAGTAAAAGAGANCTCAGCTGGTATGGCAAACAGCTAATACTCAACACCGTGCTAACNCCTAAGATCATANACCAAGCGAAGACAAGCACACCCAGCAACGAGATGATAGCGACTCTGAACAAACTATACTTCAATTTTGTGTGGCAGCCTGAAAAGATTGAAATAATAGCTAGACAGAAACTAACCAAACAAAAAAAAGAAGCAGGGATGGAAATACCGTATTTAGAGGCAAAAACTAAAACATGTAAACTGGAAAAAATTGGAATACTGGCGAAATTAGACGAACCAACAGAATTTTGGCACCACCACGAATCATACCTATTAGGACCGACTATCAGGAAATGGAACAAAAATCTTTTCACTAATAATATGCCACACAAAACCGAACTAACAGACGAATGGAGAAGTATGATAGGAATCCACGAAGACCTGGAATGGGAAATCGAAAAATGGAAAGAAGCAACGCACAAGGATATATACCTAGCGACGAAGAAACTCTTGGAGGCGAAGCATACCAAAGCGCCAATAGAGGCTAATTGGATGCAAATACACTTTCCAAAAAACCTAAATGATTTACTAAACAATAAAGAAAAGGTAACTAGCTATCGTATCGCAAATGAAGGCTACCTCTTCGGAGCAAAGAGGAAGGAAAAATATATATTAAACACAAGAACAGGCGACATTGCAATCACAGAGTGTAGACAATGCGGGAACCAGCTGGAAACAGTGAAACACATTGTATACGATTGCNCAACAGCAAAAAAGATACTTGAAAAACTAAGTCGCATCACCGACGGGGATCCAATNGAATTNAAAGAAGANAATGTCATANAGAACGAAGACACCGAAACCAAGANAGAACAAGCTAGAATAATACTCGCAATATATAAACAGAAAATGATACAACACAGGAAAAAATTAGATCAAGAAAACCAGATGGAACAAAATGAAGAAGTAGTCAAAGTGATCTATAATCAAACATGTAGAACTCTGANAAGTAGATTAGAAATACGAAATGANCTAACAAAAGAACTAGATNAACTTAAACATGCGTTGGACTCGCCTTAGCTTACCCAACGTTTTACGTAGCCGCTGGCAC
>ATSW01002495.1:0-14918 GCA_000444245.1 Botryllus schlosseri | reverse complement strand
GTATTTTAGGCTGCCGTATTTTATTTCTCGACGAGACATTCCTGATTTGAAGAAAATTTCCGTGCCGTTCGAAGTCATGATGGTGCACTGAAATGAATCGTTTTTTGTTGTTTAGTATTCAACGTAATTTGACCTCTGTAGTTATTTTAAACCAAGGCGGTATAGTCTACGAGCATTACCTGACAATGAGGAGCGTAGTGAAACCTTCAACACTTGGGTTTGTATCCTGAAGTCGACTGTGCATCACAGGTGGATGGCATGTTAAACTTGAGGTGTTTGGTCCTTCGGGGTCTCAATAGTTGATGTCAACTCAATGTATGCCTATTTGTTGATATCGCCACGGTCCTCATCCACATGCTCAAGTATTTAACAAAATGTGAAGTATGCAATGAGTGCGAGTTTGTCCTCTATAGCTGTTGAGTGAACATGATATCAAGGTGGCATAAATTTAATTCTCTCGAAATCCTACTCACTAAAGAGAAATTGCAAGAATACTGTCAATTATGTTTAAACTATTTTCTTATCAATGTAAGTGCTATCTTAAATGACATCACCTGTCATTATTTACCAAGATATATGTTCCATGTGCACAATTGCGCTGTCGACCCCCATACAGTCTCATCTCACCTAACCTACCTTGGCCTCTGAATCTGCTCCTATAGATGTTCTGATCTAGATCCTAAATACCTGTGCCTTTTACCACATATAAGTGAATAAATCTTCTGTTAAACTCTTTGTAACATGTTAATCGTCCTTTTAAGCTGATCATTACTGGAGTAATAATGATAGCCTAACTCTCGGCTGTAGTTGTGGACCTTGTACAATCTGTTGCTCAAAGCAGCACTGCTTCTCAAACATCTATTCTCAAACATCTATTATCAATTGCTCGTTTCATAATAAAAATTACGTTGAGAATTCCACAAATCCATGGTTGAAGTAAAAAATTGATTCCAAATCGAGAATATGGTAGCCTACTACATAATGATAGCAATCAAATCTCTTGATGTTTTGCATCCTGTATTGTGGTCACAACCTTCCCCATAGCAAGGCCGAAATCGAGTGATGCTGCTGTAATTGGGCCCCCAAACCTTCGTAAAATATGCTTTTGATATAATGAAGTTTATTATACTTTATACTTAAGCTGCACGTGTGCAGCTTAGAGGGAACATTGCTTAAGTGTTAGGTGCATGTTCTGGCATTTTCCGTGTTTTCATTGTTTAATTTTGTAGGATGATGAAGGACGAGGCCGGCAGAGACAATTCCAAAATCACCTCCGACTTACAGCAATACCTGGAAGANGCCAGCACCAANGCGGAAAATCTCTTCACTACCGTGCTNAGAAGCAAAGACCGAGCCGATTCCATCAGGAACACGCTCCGTGTGCTGCAACGCTTCAAGTTCCTGTTCCACCTGCCTTTAAACATCGAAAGAAATATNGCGAAAGGAGATTACGGGGTCGTGATTAATGATTACATCAAAGCNAGGTCACTTTTCNCCGACACNGANGTNCCNGTGTTTAAAAGAGTGTANGGGGAGGTGGCACAGAGAATGCAAGCGTTCCACGCTAATTTGCTTGATGAACTAAATCAACTTCCCTTGCCCTTGTCGAGGCAGAAGACTTTGATAAGATTTCTGCTTGAACTGCGNGACGGCAATAATGATGGTGATCCGGCTTGGAANTGNCTGGACAATCAGCANAGATGGATTCAAGANCAGATGAACAAGTGTAAAGATAAATATCTTGATATGGCCAAGNCNAATGCGGCCNATACAGCCGCTAAAACGAGCAATGTGCCGCAGTTGTTTCTTGCGGAATTATCATCGCTCGCCATGACGCAGATACCTGAGCATTGGCATCTGTGGGTGGATTACTCTACAGGAGTGATACTGAGCGAGACGGGCGAAAAAAGCAAGGATGTTGAAAAATTGAAGGCGATGGCTTCGAAGCATAGCAAGCAAATGAAAAATTTACTTCGAGACACGGTAAGTTTGATGAAATTCATAGGTTTTAATAGATCACTACTTTACGATCGTATGTTGGCCGTGAGACATATTCCAGGTGGAAATATAGATCAATATCTCGGTAAGAAAGCGCTGATTTCAAGAACAGATGATCATAACTAGAAGGCTCCAGCCAATATCTGATTTTTGAGCCAATATCGATGACTTGCAATTTGCATCTTCACAGATAACCCCGATATATTTAGCCGATATTCGAAAGATACGGCATCTAGCTTGAAACATATTTCCAATGCTTCGGAGCGTTCTTAACAGCTTTACAGCCATCACTATAGTTGAACATGAAATGAACCATCTGTACACCTGTAAGCTATCAGAAATATCAATATTCCTAGTCTAGCAGTTTCAGATTTTAGTTCTCTCAAGTTTGCAATCAAGCCCAGTCCCATGTTGAAGCCTGAATTGATCTGTTAACATTTCTAAACCAGCGGGCCCATCTTCATAGTATTATTTGTCAACAAACTTTTACCAAACGCATTCAGATAATTCTATTTGTGAATTTACTGCGTGCTGCGTTCCTGCCCGGTACCTTGAGCAATTTTGATGATTCAAATGAGGAAGATGTTGAAGAAAGAAACTCCTATGGTTTGTGGCCTGAGATGCATGTGCCCGCCAAGATATTAGCGGACTGCGTTGGAGTTACTAGGTAAAAGTTGGTCTATTTCTGACATTTGAAACTTAACTCTTTCACAGAGTATGTTATGTTTACGGTTATGTGGGATGCACTTTTTCCATTTGTAGGCTACACCCAACTGTTCTACATGACACACTGACACCACATGCATCTTTCAAGTAGAATCCAAAATCCAAAGAGGATTAATGAACATTTCTGAGTCACAAGTCTATTTAACTTTTATAGTTTTGACTCGATGTTTTCAATTCACCACCGCGTCNAGTCCGAGTCCACAAAAAATTGCAACTNGAGTCNATAGAACCCTGCTTGGTACCCATTGACAACTATGGTACCAATAGCAGCATTCGACNGACTTGTATAGCAATGTCTGGGCAAGTTGCCAGGTAGAATATGTTCCAATAAGAGTAACTAGTAAGCTTTATTAAACTATTAGTTNGCTGGAATGATATGCTGGATATTACAGACAATCAATTTGCTTATTTNAGTGAATGCAATATCTCCAGGACGTCTGNCAGTAGACATAAACAATCCCCTTTAACTGAAATATAAAACTTCTTGTGTACCAGTATCCTGTAAAATTATATCAAAACTTTATTGCACGTCATGCTGCTCATGCTTAACTGTGTTTATGACCCAAGTATTGGTTATCCAGAATTGAAAATGAGCTCTTGTGAACAACATGCCATAAAATCAATGATGTGTAGAGTCCAGAGCACAGAACTGGTAACTGTAATTGTGGTATTATGCCTTCTTTTATCAGTATATACTGTGTGTATTTATTTTGCAAGTGGGTCTGTACCCTATTAGAAACCCTTGAATTCTCCACCAGTCGGGAACCACTGAACTAGATAGTAAAATTTTAAAAAGAAGTTATTTTTGAACAACCCTAAATTGTTTATATCTTCGATATAATAATAATTATATTCAACACTCTAATTTCCTCCTCTGATACAGAAACATCTTGAACGCGCTTTCCAAACTGGAGCTGAAAGAGCACACTTTGAAGTGTCTGAGCGATCTCATACTCGACATGCGNGTGCTCTGTCTGAGCTCGTTTATGCGCGAAGCTAGTGCGGAAATCGCAAACTTGGTGCGGGCCGAAAGCTGGCAGGTCGACCGCACCGGCATCACGCCCCTGCCAACCGATTTCAAGTTCCTGCTGGAACGTCTCATGATTACTTTGAGCGACGCGCTGCAATCGAGGGGGTCCGAAATGGGAATCTTTACGAGAGACGCCGTGCAGAACAGAGTGCACGAATTGACCACCGAGCTTTTCGCCAGCTTCACGTCCACGTTGGACTGTCTCGTTTTCGGAAAGGAAGATTCNCCGGAGCTGGCCGCGTTGACGAAAAAGCAAACNGTNGAAGAACGTTCGATGCAAGAGAAGATTGTGATTTCCATGAGCAATATCAGTGTATAAGAGACAGCATTAGAGCTGTTTTAAAATNACTTCGTTTTCAAATTTGACTGGCTAGTCGATAAAATTGTGAGTTTATCTGAAAAAATAATGCACAACGAAAATGGCTCAATTTCAACCCTTAGAAGTTATTGGAGTGGGATATTTTGGACTTGAGAAAATAAGTCTGGTATTTACGCTGGGAAATTGTTGCATTATTAATTATATAATTACTCACCGACACCNNATACTCGATTTCTTTCAAACCCAAAAATAAAATTTAATGCTTCAACAGNTGGGAGTTGATCATTNTTTGACNANCTAACAATCCANGGGGTANGTAGCCNGTAAATTTTGGAAAAAAANNTTTTTTCGTAATAAATTTGAATTTTCCAAGCTGAAAGATACCATTCTACANGCTGCCAATGAGCCAAATTTGATGTGCAACGTTTTATTAGCTAAGCTAACAGTTTTATGAATTAACCAGTAACCCTAATATACATAATAGGCCTATATGTGCNTTGTAGTCGACTNCTGTCAAAATACGCCAACCTGTTTTGTGTCAACAAAGGAGTATGTCTCTAATCTAGAGATAGTACATCGAGCTTAAACCATCTGTTCGTCTGGATGATTAGAATATTTTCATGTCAGTGGTGTCATATTTGGTGTTCTTTCTAATTCTCAACTAGTTGCTGACGATCGCCCCTCACGAAAATTTTGTATATTTCAATATGAAAATATTTTTCTACATTTAACACCAGGTATATCAAAGAGAGGGTGGTTCCGGTGATTTTGCCAAAGTTTGTGGATTTGGAGTTTCCGCAAATGCAGCTGACTCAGGAGAAATCGGAGCAGGCTTTGGCCGACTTGGACGAGAGATTGTTTGCCTCGTACATGGAGCAGAGGATCGAGCCTCTGTGCGGCAAATTGGAGCCGGGGATGTATTCTGGCTATTTCAGCTGGAGCACCTGTCTTCGTCCTACAGGTCGGTTGGGATTGAAATGTGATACAATTATGATTGAAAGGTGTTTTTTACTGTTGGCTGTGATAGTCTAGTGATAGAATCTTTGTTGTGCAGCTGTGTTTTGGCCCCTTGAAACGACAGGGTTATGTAGAAACCTGTCCAGAGGACGAAGGGGTATTATGTATGATGTTATTTTGTGCTGTTCTTCTTCTTCATATTTCAATAGCTAGATAAAATTGTTAGTTTGGATAAAAGACACATTTGGCTCAATTCCAGCCGATAGAAGCTAAGTTATTGGAGTAAAAAATTTTGGGTTTTAAAATATTGTTTTTACTGTGAAAAATTCTTTTATCATCAATTATAGAAATACCTACTGTAAATATTGTTTTTAGAACTTTTTTTTATTTTATTTTTTCATGATAAATCAAGTTTTACTACTGTTATAGCTACGCTTCTACAGATTGGAATTCAGCCAAATTTGATATGCAGCATATGCGAACAATTTTATCAACTATCCAATAAAATTTGATTAAAGTTATACTTTTGAACAACGCCGACTTATTGATGAGTATTGTCGTCTAAATTACCATTTGNACTTGAGGAATTCATGACAATATTTCTACCTATACTTCACTGCCAACTCTCACTACTGGGTTTGACGCTACTCACTAAGTTGATTAGTCTTGAGATCTTATTTGTAATCGAAAAATTGTGTCAACACAGCCGCGCCCACGCAATACCATGAAAAGTCTATGTCTGAGCAACCTTATGCCTTATCTTGCAATGGACAATTTTCGGGCTCGTAAAGATTGCATTTTTGTCTTTCTCTACTGGTCAGATGTCAGACCGTACGTGAACGCGATATTAACCGGTATCATCACAATTTATGCGGAAGTGTACGCAATATGCCCGGGACTGGTGCGAAGGATAATCGAGGAATGTGTCAAATCGGTTGCCGATGAACTTCTACGACTTATGCAATGCGTTCAGAAATTTAGCAGTAACGGGGCGCTTCAGGTACTGTATGCATGAAAGTTTTGGTGGTTTGTATCTACCAATATTGTGATGCATTGGCTAGTCCAGAGTTTCTCAGCCATCCGAATAATGCATGCTCGGCAAATTGATATCTAAACTGGCTTAGTCATTGTTAGAATGGATATTCTTTTGCCCTGCAAGCTGCAAGAAATAAAGTTCCTCACACCTGTAGATGTGACCTTGTAATGCCTTCCACTATGTAGATTCCGTTGAGAGGAGCACAGCATCTTGAATTTGTGAAATTATTAGTCTGAAATTTATAACTTTCTGTTACTTGGGAATTGATAGTAGCAAAGTTTCATCCAGAGCTAACTTGATCAACGTATGGTCGCTGGCTAATGAAGTAAGAATGCAATTGGTTGACAAACAGTGTTATTTTAAATAGTGCTATTTTTCTAGGCGCGTGTGGACATCATGGCCTTGCAAACAGCAACGAAAAACTATGGCACTGTCGATTCCAACAAGACCTTCGAAGACGCGTGTTCTGCGCTGTTCAACCTGGCAAGTTCCGCAGAAAAAAATCTCGTCGAAGACATTTTGAATCGTTTCAAGGCCAAGATGATATTCCATTTCAAGTGTTTGGACGCGATTATAACGAATGATTTCTAATTATCATATCTAGCGAGTGTATATTCATGCTTTAAAAAATTCCTTCACCAGCAAATTGATATAGGCCTATGATGAGAATAAGCGATGGCCTTCATCCTCTTCAATGAGTCATTGATACTTTCGTCATGTAAATTCTCTGAGCAAAAATATCCAGAAGTAAAGAACTGCCAGTGCATGAACAATATCTGATTTCATATTATGAATATATATATATAGGCTTACCATACGTCCCGTTTTAGGCGGGACAGTCCCGCTTTTTAACGTCTTGTCCCGGCGTCCCGACCAGTCAGCCAAACGTCCCGCTTTTTAAGGCCGTAAGGTATAGGCTTACTTTTTTTTTAAATTTAGGTCAGATTTAGAGCAAATAGCGAGTGATATGCCGCAAATTAGCACCGAAGTGACGCTCCGGCGAGAATTTCAGAGCGAAAAACTGTGATTTTAGCCCTGAGCGAAAAGCTGACTTTTTTTTTTCTTTTTCTTTTTTTAGTCATCCACCTGGCAATGTGGAGTGAAAAACGGTATTTTGAGATCTGAGCGGGCCGGTTTTTGATAATTCGTCTCCGGTTTTGCAAGTCCTAAATTTCTGAAAAAGTGTCCCCCTTTTAGATTTCCAAAATATGGTAAGCCTATATATATATAATTTGACTAACCTCGTAATTCTAGATGTAGACACGATTGTTTATCCCTGACTCACTGTATGTTCCAAGGTGGTAAATAAGATAGATATAACAGTTCATTTTACATGAGCTCTTCAGGCCACTTGTCTGCAGTCTAATCGTCCTTAGCTTGCAGTATACAATTGGCATTGCGCAATTGTATGTGTAATATTGTCTAACAGTCTTTATTATAGAATACGGAGCTTTCATTAGTACTAATTGGACTTGACAGCCATTGTTTATCGGGAGTTTGATGATACCTACAATATATCTATTAAAAATCCTGTTCTTCTGTAAAAGTGCTGGGGTGACAGTTTTTAGCATCCATTATTTTTGCCTTCAAAACTGTCAAGTAGAAGTAGTCTAAAATCATAACTACTTGGAAAGTAGTGTGGGTAGAAAAAAATCTACTTCAAGTACTCAAAAAGTAGAAGTACTTCGTTACTGACCACCTCTGGACCTGTTGAACAATATTGTGCTTGTAATGTAATATAATGCGAATGTTCTGATTATGTTGGTCCCGCATTATTAGTGTGTCGCTGTATGGTCGCTGCTCACGCTCAAGAGCGTGAGTAATCACCATCCCTTATATTCTCTATTGTCAGATCCTTACGTTATACTGGATTATATCGAAATGTACCTTGCCTGTGCAATAAATGTGCTTCTATGATTATGAAAAAAAAATTGAATATGCCATTCACAAACCAAGTTCCTGACAGTGATTGCGTTACTGGAAATGTGCTGATGTATGCTTATACATATTTGGCAGGCGTTTCCATTTCCAAGACATGGATAGTCACAGATTGAAATCATCCATGGGTGTGTCGTTAGTCTGTTACTGTTCATAAAATGATGGTAACTGCAGAATGGGCTTCGCAAACCTGGTGCTACAAGACATTCGGATTTGAACTGCTGGATATGTATGTGCTGCCAAGTAGATAATTTGGCTTGTCTGGTGCTCTGTGCAAAGGTTGCAGAAGTCGCCTTCCTACAAGGAACACCAAAGTTTTTCCAGTGGAACTTATTAGGTTTGCAATATCAAGGAGGCATTAGCATCGACTGTCCCTTACCTCGTCTGGACATTGACTTACGTTAGACAACAAAGCGACGAATATTTAAAAGACAATTTAATTAGCACTTGAAATAAGCAATACTTTATATTGCCTAGGCCCGTCCGTGGGTGTCTGATTTCCAGAGATGGTCAAAGTAGTCAATAAAGCTACTCAAGTAGAAGTAGCGACGAATAAGTCTACTCAAGTACGAGTAGAAGTACTTCTTACATAAGCCACCTAAAACTATCTGAAGTAGAATTGACTGACTACTCAATAAGTAAGTAGTTTTGAAAACAGTCTTAATTTGTTCGCATGAAGCTGCAAATTGAGCTATGCGGTAGGTGCAGAGAGCTTGATTCGTATTGATGCATCCGAGGAGGTATCAATTTTCGACAGAAAAAGCATTCCTTCGCATCCTGGGTTGCATATTACGGTATTGATATGAAAATGCAATACTAACCCTTTGTTTACTAGGAGACCCCGCTTTAGAGAATATCATGGCATGGCGCCCAACCCCATATTACAAGGCTACAAGTTTAGGCGAAGAGCAGTACAGAGAAAATGTATCGGATACGGTTTCAACACTTTGCGCGATTAGTATACGTTAATAACAAATATAGACGAAAATAGAGGCATTTACTACACTTGCTTTTATACTTCAACATGTATGTTCTGCAGACAAAATAACTGAAAGTAATTAGAACTCAAAGTATGATACCCCGAATAGAAAGTGAAATACAAATACCACTTCTGAAAAGCGGAAAATATATTTCATGTCTTTTGTGGTTAAAGCTTCGTTCAAAGGTGATCTGCAAAAACAGGTATAACGTTAAAAAAGCCGGATTTTCCAGATTAGCAGGACACGCCATGGGCTGCTAGATTACAATATAATAGGCAATTGCTGGATTGCGCAACGGTAGTTTCAAACGTAATGGCGGGCCATATTTACGTGATGATATGTATGGGCAATTTACTGTGATGAAATATTTGATATGGGCGACAGTGCGGTGTGAGCGGAACCAAGCTATCCGGCACGTAAATTATATTCACTGATACTTTCGCGAAAACATATTTGCCACTCCACAACTACTGTACGCGAAGCGCAACAAAATTTCGGTGCTTTACTTGACTTTTATGTATATTAAACGTTGATACTGCGTGAAAATAGTCCCGAAATTCCTCAGGCTATCTTTCGTATTGGGGGATTAATCTATTTCTACTTGAGTACTTGCAAAAAGTAGAATTACTTCGTTACTGACCACCTCTGGTCATTTCAAAGTACTCCAAGTCATTTCGACACCTTCCTATCTGTTCATTGTATCGCAGTCTTGTGTGGTGAAATTCGTAATAAAGCTGATACTGAACAGTTGCTACGCATGAGCCATGAAAGATTTAGCAATTTTATTAGTAAATAGAAAGGTTGAAATAGTTCCTGAATAGAGTGAATAAAATGTTAGAAGCATTTTAATTCTAACCATAGAAAATTGTTATAAAGTACCAAGGGAAGCTAAATAGCTTGAGACATCAAACCCATACCAGCCCGTTAAACATAAATCAGCGAAACCAGACGACAAATTTCATTTTGATACATTAGGAACAATTGTTAATCCTTTACGAATCGCTTATTTAGAACATGTCATTGAAGATGGAAATTTACACAGCATTTCAACCAACGTAACTGACACCTCACTGCAATAAATCAACTTTGAAGTATGGAATGGCATCCATAAAATACAGCGTATCACAAGAAGTTACACAGCAATGCCATTTCAAAACAACATTAATGCCCCGGGTAATTGGTGTCAAATAATCCAGAGAAATTCAAGGCACAGAGCAGAAAGGGATGTCCATAACGTGATCAGTCAACGAGAAAGGCACGCCTAACAACAAAAATTCAGACAATGAGGGCAGTTAACAGAAATCCACATACTGAAGATGAGGCTAGTGATAAACAAATAAGGTGTATACTGCTTTCATAAATATATTTGTATAGCATACTCTACCAATGGTCCGCTTCTCAGCAAGAGCTCACAGAACAGTTAAAAGTTTTCAGATAGAGCTTCAAGTGAAGACAAGGGTGGTATAATATGAAATTAGCAGTTGCTGCCACACTGATTTGAAATTCAAACTATCTATGATGTAACAAGTGTCCACTTGTCTAGGTACCTACAGGTTCGTTACGTACATGAGTTTAACAAAGTACAAAACTAGAAACGGAGTTTTAAGGCACTCCACATATTCACAACGAACACATCAAACAAAATGAAAACTCGCACACTAAATTTGGACGGCGGCACGCTAAGAAATGATTTAGCATACTAAAATATGTACCAATTTGATCTAACCGAATAGTGTAATAAATGCCAAGAATAAAAGTGAAAGTCAGGTCTTGTAATGTCTGAGCAAGCATTTCAATGGTGAAATTCTACGAACTTGGTATAGTTCGGTTATGATTTAAAAATTTAGTCTCTTATCATGAAATGAGCGAGTACATACTGCATAATATGGTAGTGGAACACATATACTCGTAAAAAATGGATGTGAGGGATTCGTAACATGTGCAAATTCGGCGATAATTTCATATAAAACTTCATATAATCTCATGTAAATAACGCAGTGCGTACGACAACAAAATATCAAGGCCAAGATCAAGACTAATTTCGAGCAACTGCTGTTTTTATCTCTGCTCCAGAGGCATAGTGCAGATTGGGATTAAATGAATGATCTTCCAAGTTCCATTGGCATAATAAAGCAGTCTGTTACTGTCAATAATTTCACTGCAAGTCAAGCATTAACGGACATGATGCCTTCGACTCTTANAATTATGCCGCACTCCACAAAAATTTGTGTCATGGACNAAAATTAAGCATTATCGGAAGGCTCTGTGTCACAGTCCATGGTTATATGTAATAAATCCTACTCATTTCAATGTCAGCAATGGGTGGTACTCAAATGATATTTGACTCAATTGCAAATACTTGATTTCCAATCGAANCAGTCTGTTTTTTATTATTCCCAGGCCCGATCTGTAACACACTCAATACATATCATTCGACGAATTTCCTACGAATTTTGGTAAGAANGCAAGGCATAGTGGTNGAAATAGAGAAAAATCACTGCTATGATTAGGAAGAAGCCACGGATGAAAACGCAGTAAAATGTAAAAGTGTTTTGGCTCTGCTCTATCGAATACGCAAGCTTTTCACTGAATTATGAAATTCTTTCTTCGCTTCCTCGTTCAAAGACTTGACCTGGTGGGCGAGGTCGTTCCGTCCTGCCAGCGATAGACCTTCGACAAATCTAAAAAGCACAATATATACGTTCAAAAGTAACTGAGGATTTATATTGCATGACCGGTTCAGCTTTTACGCACGTGTCACAGTTCTACCAATCAAAATCCAAAACATACAATACGTAACTACGCATGCTAGCACAAATGACATTTCTGTGGAGTCGTGATCGACCCTCAGCATTGTCACAAAGTGCAATGAAATCAGTATGGTCGAAAGTATACAAAATTATCTTAATGTGATGTTGAACTAGCATTATTTTCTTTGTGGCGCACAAAAGGTACCTATTCGAACTTCCCACACTACCCATACTCCTATGATGTCATAACGCGCGATAATCGAATACCTGATGCCTAATACTCGATTTAGAATCAAATCACTCAGATACTTAATTTCCCTGGCCTCATTCCTGGAAATATCAATGGACCTTACATATATATAGCATTTAACCGCCCTAAATCTCAATGAGGAATACTGCTGTTACCTGCCCCCTGAGCGTGATTACACACAATACAGTTCGCCTGTAGCATTTTAAGGACAACCAGAAATTAGATTACCGAAAAGACAGCGCAAATGTGAAGTGACTGGCTTCTTGATCATCCGGGTCAGACCAGAGACCTGATAATATTAGGATTAAAATGAGTGCATAGAAACATCTGTCCCGTTATATCACCAGAACTTTGCTCTAATTAGTTGAATTAGGAATTACCTAGTAGCCCAAGTCATCCTAGCAGCCTGGAAACTTACTGTTCGATACAGTCTTCGTCCCCTCTGTGTAAATTGGACCATGTTCTCAACATCTTGAATATTTGCTCCGACAAATTGCCCGGATGATTCGATGCGATCCTGCAACATGGCAACGGTACACAGGTGCTCAAAACAGTCGACATTGCTACTCAAGTAGAGGTAGTTGTATACAGGACATTGTGAAACTACTTCAAGCAGAAATAGAAAACGAACAATTCGTAAAGCACTCAAGTAGTATTAAAAAGTAGATTTAGTTAGAGTCATGTAAAATCCACAACCAGCACAACCCAGCTTGGTGATATCGAATGCTTTGCATTCGTAATATAGCAATTAATAAACTACTTCTAACAGTTTCTGGTAGCATTTTCAAGCCCCAGTACTGTTGGAGGAAAAAATAATAGTGTGATAACTTAACTATTCTTCGAAATTACAATGAAATGCCTGTTTTAGTAGACATACTCTCGAGTTATATGGCTTGGTCCGAGTCATGCATAATGACTCAAGGACAAGTCGAGTCAATACACGAATTGACTCGAGTCGAGTCATTTTCCATTTTTAAGAAAACGACTCGGGTCAATGCGAGCCACCAGAAAATCCACGACTAGTTTCTGACTTGGGTCGAGTCATGATTCGAGTCATTACAACCCTGGGTCGCATACTTTTTGTAGTAAATGAAAGGTGGGTTACTGTCGCTGTGGAATCAGAGTAGCTAATGTCCATTTAAAACCTCTTGAGAAAGTCAAGTTTTTGTAAGAATTTCATTTCATCTGGCCATATCTTGGCCATGTTTATGTTATACACGTACTGATCTAGTCTTGCATATGAAATTCCCAAAAATGTTCCAATCTCTCTCCATTCGTTACCGATCTTGTTTGCCAGCAAACGTAAATTTTCCTCACGGAACATACCGGTACCTGGAAAGAGTAAAAATTTTTGATGTCTTAAACCAAAACACCAAGGGTCAATGTTTGTCCAATATTCAGATAAATCAAAGTTCTTGGTGATTCACCAGGATTTATTTATTCACTTAACAACTTCAAACAACTATATCATTACATAAAGTGAAGACTCGTCTCTCACCAAGGCCTCCAAAATCGAGCTCTGGAGTGTCACAATCCGTTAGTATCCTGTCCATAATATCACCCTGAATGGTAAATCAAACAGATAATTTGTGCTGTCCAGGGCCATGCTGACAGGCTTATAAACCAGTGGATTATTATTGAACTCAGACATTACCTTTTTGTATTCAAAGAAACCAAATTTGCTGCAAACTAACAGACACATTCAATGATTGGTTGAGCAGATGCAGTCAGAAATCAAATAACAACACTCAGGTACAGATGTAATGTTATTTTTAATCTGATACATATTAACGATTGTCGCAAGAGCTCATATTGACTAGTTATTGCAACCAGATGCTATTGAAAAGAAGAAAAATCGACCACAAACTAGTTTAGGACAGAAGCAAAAACGCCAATGCGAAACCCTTGGAATCAGCATAATTTCAGGAAGGTCCATATCACAAATGTCACTATGAAATTCTCACTTGAAGCGCAATAGGGACGTCTCCTAAATGATCTTCTTCCTTGTAAACGTCTTCATTCAATTCGATTTGGATGACTTCGTCTTTGGAGAGGCTCAATTCACCGAAATCTCCGTCGCCGTTAGTTATTTTGCGTTTTTTCGCCGTTTTAGAATCCCTCGGAGAGACCTCTTTGGCAGTTAGGGTCGCGACTGCAAATTGAAAATATTACATATGATAATCGAACACCGTAAAGTAAATGTCATCATATGATGAAGGAATACGGAAAGCATTTCAATGACATTTAATTCGGTATGATGACATCAAACACCTTGTATTAATCAGTTTGAACATTGACAAAGTCAACACAGCCATTATTCAATAGGCTTGGTGGCTCAATAATGTTATATTGATATTGTGTCAGTCCTAATCCTCGTGCGTGGTAGAATAGTCGATATTATTAACGAGTTCATTGAGAGAACGAATATCATGAATCCTGAGTTGAAAATCTCATTCCTAGAAACATATTGGCATCCATTGCACTTGGCAGTGTAGCAGGAAAAAGTTTCTCCCCACATGCCCTGATATATTATGCGTTTTTACGTCATTATCTCTGATTTTTACAGACACATAGTAGCCTACATTGTTTTAGATGCAAGTGTAGTCATCATGAAGTAGGTTCCCTTTTCCACTGTATAACATGGCAATTACTCTTCAGCACTATGCCAGTAATATATATATATATATATAGCATGGGAACACATAGAATTTCCTTTTCCTAGAATAAAGTGGCACAGCATGAAAGGATGAGAACCCCTGCTATAAGAAGTAATCCTCATTTAAAGAACAACCCTTCAATATATTTCCTTAACATTATTAAAGAATGTTCCATTTTACAGATTTCATCATCACACGTTACATTTAAATCTATTCTGACGGGCTGGAAACTTCAACAGTATAGTGAGACTCACCTTTGGTGGTATCCTCTTGCACT
>ATSW01002494.1:0-13275 GCA_000444245.1 Botryllus schlosseri | reverse complement strand
GATCAACAAGGACACTACTTTGTCTGATTTTATTGGGCCACAGTCGTGGTACATATTTGATGTTTTTGAATGCTCTGGGGCGTGGCTAGCTCAACTGGTTGATGTTTGGCACTTATCAGATTCCTACACCAGAATGAGCTCCTACATCAGTTCTGTCAAAGTCGTTAATGATGCCGCAGAACGAGGTGTAAAGCTAAGCACAGACTATGCTGCAATCTTGACTGACAATGAACAACAAAGAGACAGTCTGCTTCAAGCTGTGGAACAGCATAGGAAGACAGTTGGAGACAGNAGGAAGTCAACTCTAATCAAAAGCCTGTAATCTNCAACTTGTGCCTGACAATGCAACACTGATNTGCAACGTACTTTTTTAAATGTCTTTTGTAAATAGTGCTTTTCGCCTTCATTCAATTGTGAATAAAAAGTGTAATATGCGTTNGTTTATGGGTGAGACGTCGACNAGTCATAACAAGTACTACTGAGATGTTGACTNCTGGTGGTAAATTTTTGAGTTTCACTCACTGTCAGTAACTTTTGGAAAGGTAGCAATATGCATGCATCTAGTTTATTCGTATCTCAACTAGCGAGAGCACCTGTGCAATACATAGTACTTTCTGCAGGTAGATATTAACTTAGGCGGTTGCGATGTTGTACTATGGACTCTTGGTGACAACATTAACAAAGGCAATATATCATGTCTGTAATCCCACCAACAGAAACGACTGCACAACAGCACGCAAAAATCGTTACCAGCAGTGTTCACAAAGTCGGTCTTTCAGCCAATCATTAGCTTATTATTACCGGCTTCAACCAATCAGGATTAATGGCTTCTCTTTGCCCGCCCACTTCATCGATTCCCCGCCCACTCGCCGACGGCTACTTTCAAACGCATTTAGACAAATGTTACCGGCTTTCCTGCGAGCTTCTTTCAAGCCCATTATTGTTTTTTAACAATAATCTACAGAATAAGCGATGGACACGCAGAATTCCAAACATTTTCCAAATTTTGAACAACCCTAATATACACGGCGTATTTGGTCAATGGTCATTCTAGAATTGTGTTGAAGTATTTCTGGATATCTCAACTGCCGTAGCATATTCCCGAGCTGAATCCCAAAGTGCTGTGTATCACTCGAGCTGCGATTAACATGACCATGTAAACTCGATCTCTTTGGCAAGCCGTCTCATGACGTCACTCCAAGACGACTTGGCTTCAAGACGACTTGACCATGTAAATGGGCTTATTGTGCCCAGCCCTAGCCGCGACGTCAGCTGATCCCACTCTCACCGCTCGGCCGCATCCTTGCTCTTGAGCTAGTCTCTCGTTTCGCCAGACATCATTGTTGCGTCACACTGCCAATCTACTCGACAATGAATAATTTGGGGCAGATTGTGGGGGTTCCAGAGCCATGAGTGGAATAAAATTTATGTTTTCGTAAGCAATACAGCGTCAGCTTTCGATTGATACCCGATTCATCAAATTTAATGCTCGGCAAGTCGGTCAAAAATCACCGTCAAATTGCCTGTAGCCAAATGGAAACTGTGACGTGTTACAATTTCATTGAACCGTGCGATTTGCTTGTGTCGACACCATATAGGACACTATGGTCTAACCATCCTCGCCACGACCCTGTTACCTCGGAACATGGATGGGTGGATGTATTCAACTCCACATATCTCTTTTTTTGGACAGTATCATCGTGACGTACATTCCCATGTACCAAACAGGCTCGCATTCAACTGAGGGTGCTACCTGAAACTGGTTCGTTTCCAATACAGAATGGGCAACTCTTTTATTGAAAGGTAGAAATTGCTTCATTCCTGGTAAGAAAAAGCGAAAAAATAGAAACTATGATCATGATCACCGAGCAACATAAAAAAGCGATTCCCAAAATTATATTTGCTATTGTTACTTCCCGGGCAAGAAAAAGCGAAAAAGATATCTTAGGCTTGATTGCAACGCCAAAATTCCTGTGCAGAGACACAACTGGGATCGTCTTCATGTGATCTGTACTGAAAACGGCGATCCCGGGATGTGGTTCTCGCCCCATTTAACAATCAACATGTATTGTCCCGGATCCCTGGCCGTGTACATGACGATGTATCTTCTGTTTCCGATGTGCTTCACATACACCTCATCGCAAGGATACTCTGGGCCATGCATGCCTACGAAAAGCATCTCCGAACCTGGAAAATGTGGGGTGCATCAACGTTGTGGATTCAAACAGCCTGTCAGTTAGAAAAACGTAAACTACGTTTTTATACCAGCTCACTGGGTGGAAATCACACAAATTTGCGCTATCGACACAGAATTAGGCTTACCATATTTTGGAAATCTAAAAAGAGGACACTTTTTCAGAAATTTGAGACTTGCAAAACCGGAGAAGAATACTCGAAAACCGGAGAATTTTTCTTACTTTGTGATCGGCTGACTAAAAAAAAGGTCATCTTTCCGCTCAGAGCTCAAAATACCGTTTTTCTCTCCACATTGCTAGGTGGATAACTAAAAAAAAAATTTCGCTCAGAGCTAAACTCACTGTTTTTCACTCCGAAATACCCGCCGAAGCGTCACTTCTGTGCTAATTTACGGCATATCACTCGCAATTTGCTCTGAATCTGACCTAAATTTTCAAAAAAGAAGACAAAAGGGCGTAAGTCAAAAGAGGACAAATCCTTTCAAAAGAGGCCGTATGGTAACCCTACACAGAATGACATTTGAAATGCCAATGGGCTCTTAGCCAGGAGGAGACGGCGAATTCGTTACTAATGACGTGAACATGATCACCACGAATAAATTGTGACATCTAGCGGAAATATATGACATGACAAAGTTGAAAACTGTTTTGGAACGGGGAAGCTGTTCGCTAGCTGGCGACACTCCTGGGACTGGACATTAAGGCTTTTGAAAAACGTTTTTTATTCAATTTAATTGGCATAGTGATTATAATTTTTGTGCCAAACGACATTGCACATGACATGGGGTAGATCCTTGTTTCATTTGAAAGTATGTGGAATCCACAATCATTCAGCTGAGCAAGCCCAGTATAGGTATTTCTGTAAATGTTATAAATCTCCCATTGTTGCTCTATATCAGGGCTGGCCAACCTTTTCAGCCAAAGGGCCACATTCGATCGACGAAATATTGCGCGGGCCACTAGCCGCGCGAAGCGAGAAATTTTTTCGAAGTTAATAGCTCAATAATATTGTCACTTGACTATATTGCGGGCCTGCAGTATATCGCTGGGCTCAGTNTGCCAGGACTGGACTATTCAGCACCTGGANNNANCAATTTCGAAAGCTTCGACNAANATGCGTCAATNGTTTTGTGNNTANGTTTCATAGTNGACGGTCTTTCTGNGAGCGCAAACGCNAGGTCGCATATGNTGAACGACACTTTGTCTCGNAATCGNGAATATAGTTAGACTCNATCTGATACATTAGGNGTTCTTNCATTTTCACAAAGGGGTAACAATATTAAANGCNAGAAATCGAGTGACAACATGTTGCGCGAAGCGTGTAGAAAATNTTTANTTTTGATANATNTATCGCAAATTATTCTGCTTTATTGTAGTGTACGAAGATCTACCAAANTGTGACTGGCTCANGGANNTGCCAATGNGTCGNAACTNATATTTTAATCATAACATGTCAAGTCTTGCTTCCAGACTAATCAAATTTTTGGTCGGCCTTGCAAGTTCACGATCTGTGCAATTCATTTCTTATAACATTACCAATTTCGGAAATTACCTCGCGGGCCACATGTGGCCCGCGGGCCACGGGTTGGCCGGCCCTGCTCTATATTGTGTGCACGTGTACACTGTACTGGACAGTATGTCGTTTTTACCCGTAGCAGTGCTGAATGCGCTTACCATATATTTCAAAAGTTTGTTGTTGTCATTGTCGTTGCTACATTGCAAATTTTGTGGTGTAATTCTTAATGTTATGTCATAATTTGTCATTTAGCATTCATTTTGAATCTGTTTGATTCCCTTTAGTGTGCCGATAACGCTTGATAAGAGGCACCCGAAAAGTTTTAATTATAATAAATGTATTAGTGCAATGGGTGTTGTAACACGAACCAGTCATATTGATGCTATTCAATCAGATTAATTGTTGGTCAGTTAAATTCAATTGGAAGTAGCTACTAGCCTACTAGTAGGTAGTGGAAATAATCCGTAAACAAAAACACAAGCATAAAATAAGTAGTGTCAGTAGTTTGCTACTAATCGCGTATGTGGAGAAGATAATAGCATAGAACGACCCATCAGAATTGCGAAACAGCTCTAAACATATTCTTACCCGCACAGCTGCAGTCCACGGTAAAAGTGTGGCCTTCTCCGACTTTGGCTCTCCTCAATCCACCTCCGTACGAGGTCACTTTACTGGCGTCGGATTGCTGAAAAATGCTATATTGCAATTTACAACGAAGTGCATCCCAAAACACACACACACACACAATCTCGTTACCGATCCGCTTTCTCCTGTCCATGGAGAAGAATCAATGGCGGTTGCAATGGATGGTGTTCTTGCGCCTGAAATCACGGAATGCATGTGCACTTGTGCAGTACAACTGATATCTTTGCATATCAGGGCCAAGAGGCCAGTGCTTTTTGACTTATCGCCTCCCTATTAGGCTTAACATACAGATATCTTTATTGACCGGGCCAGGCTAGAGGTCATTCGTCCGTAACCTTATCGTTCTACATTTCTGTAGTATTCAAATACTTTGTATCAGTTTTTACGTTCGCATCCCTGAAAATCGTCCCCAGGTGACATTGCCCACTTTGGTAAACAGTGCATTAAAGGGTGAAGTTGATAATAATATGAAATGCAGAATTCACAGCTACCAGGGGTTTTGGAGACAGGAAAATTTTATCTAATGGAGACACAGAAAAATTGGAACAACCATTGGAGTCACAGTTAGTCAAAATGCCCGCGACTCCAACTCCCACTACTCTAAAATCAAACCAAACGTGACAAATCACCAGCAGCAAACGATTTTATATTAAAGTCATAGGCTATTTATATTCGAATATCACAGGAGCACTGCCGAATTAACTATCAGAATATGAATGGGAAAATTTACATATGATTGGATGCATGCAATTAGGCATGATCATCAGTCGAATTGCGACTGTTGTGGTGGCACATTGTATGCAGTGGCTTACGCAGGGTAGACTGGGTTTCGGAATAAAAGAACTTTCATAATGCACCTCGCGATCTCAGAGAGCAATATTCCAGTAAGGTGAATCCATAGTCCATACCTGTTTCTTTAATAGTAAAATACTCCAATGGGCTGCCCGGCATATTATTGGTATCACACACAGCATCACTTTTGCTTGCGTCGGTAGTGTTAACCTCTGAACTAATCGTTTCAGCATCACCACTAAACTCGGTTGATTGGTGAGGGCGGATCTCTGACAACTTCAACAGAATGGCGGCACGGTTTTTATCCCAGAATCTTGTCGCACCCATACGAAATTTGTTCTTCTCTTTTGGGTCGTAATAACGAGTCGTGAGGAAGCCCAACATGAAGTTCCAGTACCCGCAAGATCTGGCGTCTCCAACACCAAACGCTAGCATTGCATTAGCAAAATCAGTGACACTCAACCTCCGCTTAATTCCCATGATCCGATGCATATAAGACTCATATAACTCATAACTTGAGAATGGACTCCTATATGTTGATTCTCAGACAATATTGAAGAAATGTAGATATCACGGTCAGAGATCATAATATTTCAAGTCAATATGCCATTATATTAACAATTAATAAATATCAACAACATTTACCAGTGATACGATCCAACACCATCGTTTGGGAATGATTTAGAGATGCCAGCATAAATCTTTCACTCACTGTTGATTCTGATACCGTTAAAAAGAATCATAAATGATAATCGAACTCGTTATTTACCGTCAGATTATTCGAAAGTTTCACTCTGACACCATTAACTGTAAGAAAATCTACACAAACACGACTCCTTTCTACGCCTTTACCGCCGTACACCACGTGTTGCAGGCTTCGGCAGCATCGGCAGCCGCATGACCGCATCATGGCATCAACCTGGAATGACGCTATTCTGAGATGCAGTGAAGCGTGCAGCCCAAATATATGACGGATTAACTATAGAAACATAGTGCCCTATGGCCTATATGTGGAGTTGAATACATCCACCCATCCATGTTCCGAGGTAACAGGGTCGTGGCGAGGATGGTTAGACCATAGTGTCCTATATGGTGTCGACACAAGCAAATCTCACGGTTCAATGAAATTGTATCACGTCACAATTTCCATTTGGCTACAGGCAATTTGACGGTTATCTTTGACCGGCTTGCCGAGCAATAAATTTGATGAATCGGGTATCAATCGAAAGCTAACTCTGCACTGATTACGAAAATAAAAATTTTATTCCACTCATGGCCCTGGAACCCCCACAATCAGCCCCAAATTATTCATTGTTGAGTAGATTGGTAGTGTGACGCAACAATGCTGTCTGGCGAAACGAGAGAGAAACTCAAGAGCAAGGATGCGACCGAGCGGCGAGAGTGGGATCAGCTGACGAAGTGATACAGAACTCTACACTGGCAGAGTTAGTATGGCAAGTCGGGCCGAATATCCTACAGAGACATTGTCATCGCCAACTTAAGAGTGATCTCCATTCTTAGATGAATTGCGCATTGTAGAGGGGTATGAAGGTTATTGATGTCAACTTCCGAGGTGCATGATGCCAAAAGTGCAATTTGACGTCACTCCTAGCGGAGTAGGGCAGCTAGAATATTTTACAAAAATTTATTTTTCATGGTGTGTTAAGTCAGAAATCTAATTTTTTCTATTACCGATAATTTTCAAGTTATAATCCTCTTGGTTTTGAAAAATACTTGGTAAGTGTCAAAGCTATTGAAACTTCTTGTGGGTACTGAACCTATGATTTTGACCCTATTTGATTGCATAGAAATATTTTAAATTCAACATCAAAAGCTTCTTATATTGAGGTAGACACTATAATAGACACTATATAGTTATCTATAGAGAGACAGAAATGAGTAAAGTTTGCTCTGAGATCTAGATAGCTATTTGATTAGTATATTCATATTGAAATGAACCTGAATATTTTCGGTTGACACTCGTCAGAAGTAATCGTCAGCAACTAGTTGAGAATTGGAAAGAACATTATTGTATACCAGCAATCATATTACAAAATATGACGTCACCAGCATGAAATTGCGAATAATCGGGCGGGGAGAGTGCTTAAGCTGGATGTACTATTTTAGGTGGTACACAAATTCTTGCTGTAGGTACCGGCTTGGTTGGCGTATTTTGATAAAAGTCGACTGCAAGGCACCCAAATTTTGCCACTGGCAAACATTTGTTGGAAAATCCTGGTTGCGCGAAAAATTATCGGGACGGCAGATTCCGTGTTGTCGGGAGGGGCCGTTCACACTTTCATTTGGTTGCCTTGGAGTCGACTTTTATCAAAACACCTCAACCAAGCCTCCTATCATGTTTTTAAAGCTCTATGGTCCGACTCCGGTCCAACTCCTATAGGCCAGATTCTAGAAAAGGCCGTGATCCGGTCCGAAAAACTCCGATAATAATTATCTAATCACAGGATGGTATTGAATATTGATTGAAACAATGCACACAGGACATTAAAACTCAAAGATCAAACCCAACCCTTATCTTAAGTAATTATGCCACCTTATGGACTTAGCATGTGGTATATTTCCATGAACGTTTCACCATAGTGTCCTATATGGTGTCGACACAAGCAAATCTCACGGCTCAGTGAAATTGTAGCACGTCACAATTTCCATTTGGCTACAGGCAATTTGACGGTCATTTTTGACCAGCTTGCCGAGCATTAAATTTGGTAAAACGCGTATCAATCGAAAGCTGACTCTGCCCTGATGACGAAAACATAAATTTTATTCCGCTCGTGGCCCTGAAACTCCCACAATCAGCCTCGAATTTTTCATTGTTATGGAAATTGGCATTGGAACGCAACAATGCTGTCTGGCGAAACGAGAGAGTAGCTCTCTCGTTTCGCCAGACAGCATTGTTGCGTCCCAATGCCAATCTCTCGTTTCGCCAGGAGCATCGTTGCGTCTCAATGCCAATCTCCATAACAATGAAAAATTCGAGGCTGATTGTGGGGGTTCCAGGGCCGCGAGCGGAATAAAATTTATATTTCCGTAATCAGTGCAGAGTCAGCTTTCGATTGATACCTGTTTTACCAAATTTAATGCTCGGCAAGCCGGTCAAAAATGACCGTCAAATTGCCTGTAACCAATGGAAATTGTGACGTGATACAATTTCACTGAGCCGTGAGATTTGCTTGTGTCGACACCATATAGGACACTATGGTTTCACATTAACTATCGATTCGAGGAGGGAAGAGGGTATAAGGCTGTCAAATTCTTAGTAAAAAGTACTGATCCGGCTTCGATCCGACTCCGGCTGTATTAGAAAAAGTACTGATAAGGCCCCGAACCGGCTCCGGTAAAAAATGAGAAAATCCGGCTCCGGTCCATGCACCGCCCTACACAAGCACATCACAATCATGTACTTCTTGCAATGACACCATCACCTCTGCCATGGAACCTTCCGAGTAGCTCAGTTGGATAGGCTGCGGTTTCCGTTTCCGGCGACATATTGGGCATTTGCATATTGCATGCGAATTTGCATTCTATAAACTTTTTGATTGATGCATCGCAATTTGGACTGGAGGCTGACCGCAGGAGGTGGGTTAACAACAATTTATTATATCTCCACAGAAAGCACTGAAAATTGATGAATTACTGTGACGATTGCGGTATTTTCTGTGTTTTCGCTTGTAAATGCCTAGCCGTGGCATACGCATCTTGCCCGACTTCCGTTTTACTCACATATTCTTCCAAGGCCGCTCACAATAAAGAAATAGACGATTCAGTTTCTTTATTTAACTTGTTCGGCAAAAATTAGCGAGCATTTAAGGCAACTTGTGATATCTGTATCTGAACTCTTTATATCTGGATCTGCATCTGTTGGGTGGAATAACATATGTTAGATGCAATAATTAAACGACCTATACCTAATCTCTTAATCAGTTCATTATAATGTTTTTCAGATATTGTCCATTTTTACCAAGTGCCCAGGTAACCGTGTTTATATAGCGGGGGTGGGCAAACTGTGGCTTGCGAGCCGCATGCGGCTTTTTCAACCTTTGATTGCGGCTCTTTAATGATTGCAGTGCACAATTCAATATTCAGTATTCGTTGGGTTATATTTTCATCTGAACAAGTCACACACAGTGCACAATGCAATAAGACACAATGCAAATGTACATGGATTTCGTCATTTTGCTAGAGAGATTTACCCTGATTGTAAATTTATGTATTTTATCGTATATTTACAATATGCGTATTGTTTTCGTGTTGTTTCTTAGCATATTTTTTACGCAAGACTTGTACAATTTAAGGGAAGGTGTCACTGTCACTACAGGGTTAGAACTATGCAATTGAACTCTCCAATCGAGCTCACAGAAACGTTTCACACGGAACAATCGATGCCTGGTCAATAGTCATCAATCAATGATAAATCATTGTGTTCAACAATGAAATTGATAATTAATTGCGTCAGCGCTGGTTCGCAATCATTTTCGGGCTATCAATGGTGAATACGGCTTTTCCACTTGTATTGTAAAGGCTAGCAATAACTGCTGAATTTGGTCAAGAAAATTTCGTCGAAATTACCGATCTGAAATCTTCCTTAAATTCTCATCAGCACTTGAAGGAACTGCTCCGCGCGACTTAGACTTCATATCAGCCTGATTTCAAAGACCTTGCAGGCCAGGTATAGGGAAGCACCGTATGAGCATACAATAATAAAGTATGGTGACGTCATAAATTCGCATTTTTGTATTGTCGCCAGGAGCGATTTCATCCGACCCGTGAAGCGATTTTGCAAAAGAGCTTATATACTACCAAGCACGTCTGTAACAAATGGGGAGATTTTTTACAGAGAATACTTCCATGAAATAATCCCTCAACACAGCAAATATCGAGCATGTTCAGTCCATAGGTCACATTATCACCACCTGACTGCGGCATTGTGGTTTCACATTAGAAGCCATTGGGCTTATGCAGACGTCGTCAAAGTAGTTATCGTTGGTACTCAAGTAGATGGAGAAGTATCGTCATAGATTTTCACACAAGTAGAAGTAGAAGTAGCGATTTATAAGTAAGTAAATAAGTAAGCATTCTGAGAACTATTAAGTAGAAGTAGTCAAAATTCATAACCACTTCAGTAATTGATAATTAAGTAAACAATAACTAATAATTACCTATAACGTGTCAATAAAAAGTAGGAGTGCTCAGTTACTGACCAGCGACCACTTTTGCAAGCAGGCGCCCAGATGCATCTGTTCTAATTTGTTTCGGTTCCATACTAATACCAAGAATGCTATTACCGAGGATGGACATTACCGAGAATGTATATTACCAAGTGTGCACATTACCGAGAATGTATTTTACCGAGAATGACGCGACCGAGAATGGACAGTACCGAGAACGAGATCTATACCTGAGATTTGACACCGAATGTAGGCTGCACACATAGGGTTTCGGTAATCTCAACCGAGCGAGATAGTGTAATGGCGATGCGTCCGGCGTCTTGATCAGTTGGTCGTGTGATCGATCCACAGCCGGGTCAGACCACTAACTGCGGTATCCCCGGCTATCCTGCTAGGCGCTAAGCAATCACAGATATCATGGAGGAGAAACAAGGTGGGTGCAGACTAAATGACCTAACTATAAAGGCCGGATCGCATCTCCGTCGTCAAAGAATCTCGATGGTGCATGCGAATAAGAATATCATCTCAATCTCTCAACATCAGGATCCAAATTCCGTGAATTTCCACTTACTGTCACAGGTTGTGCTGTCGTGACAGTGAAAAATAAAAGTTTTATACAAAACTGAGATGGAGCTTGCGATTCGGGTAAGTCAATTGTTGTCAATTTGTTGTGTCCAGTTATTTCTTGGCCTCCCATCACGACTGCCGGTATAGTGATAAGATATTGGAATTTCCAGAAGGTATCCCCGAAAAATATTTCTATTGTGGGGAGCACACGATTCCAAATTGGTATTTCTATTAAAAGCGAAAGATGAAGTCGTATTGAATCGTGCGTAGCGCGAAGAAAATTTCAAGATCAATTAAATATCTCGAAGACTCGGGAGTCAATTCGTAAATTCAATTTTCATGTCGTCGACGGCCGCCAACACATACGTGGGTACGGCCGCACAAATTTGCTTCTACCCCTGCTCCAGATAATACATGTGGTGACGTTTAATAAGTCAGAATGTACTTCAGCACTGTGGCATAACGTGGCCTGAGTCGTCGTTTGGTATCGTGTACATTAATATATCACTTCACTGAAATGCAAGGTTGGAATTAGCAATAATACGTCACGTGACGTCATACGTTCACGTTCGCGATCACACAGAACCTTTCAACAAGGTTCGTCTTCACACGAACCTGAACCTTTCATAGGTTCGCAATCGAAACAATCAACCAATCTATAAAGGTCTATCACCAGTAGAACTCGAGATATATTCTGTTATGTCACGGGTATTCGGACATGAGTTTGACGATAGTCAGCAGGAATTCTCTTCTCAGTTTTCAGAAGCAGGCTTGAACGGCTTAGACATAGGCTAACTATTATCCGTTTTTTAGCATTAATATATAGAAATTGACTGGAAATGTTTAAGGAACAAATAACATCTCTCATATATTTTGCGGAAATTCCATGGGGCAATGGGAGCCGCAAGAGTTAAGGCTAGCTTGGGGCTGCGGTTGAGAATCAGAGTCATAAGCTAGTGAGGTATTAAAAATGAGGATTACTCCGATATCATTGAATTACAAATAAATATCTACTTTGTCTTCCAAACCGCAGTGAAGCTCGTCAGGCAGACCGCTGGGTAATCACATAGATCATCTTTGTGGAAGGACATTTCTGAGGGAAAATACATACGGCAATCGAAGAACGAATTTGTATAAGACGGCGTCTATTAGGGCAAGCTATATCCTTCTAAGGGTGACAATTTTCTACTTGTATTCTAATCCGTTATTCGGTATATTTCAGAAGACATAGTAAATTAGAAAAGTGACACTAACTGCTAATATGTAGAGATGTGATTCATTATAGTTAACAAAACAATTTCATCAGTTCAATACACCACCAGACTGCGGCACATTGAAATATATATAGGCAGGTGTGGAACGACTTGGAGTAGTCTTCGAAATCAGACACCCATCTGGCCTAGGCGATGTGAAAAGAAGGCATGCACACTGAATGAAAAGTAAAAGAAGCTATTATAAAAAGACATGCGACAAAAAGAGGTGACATTTGTCGAAAGACGAGGTCGCTATGTCAGGGCGTGGTCCGGCAAACTTGGGCGCTGACTAGCATTGATTCAGTAGAAATTGTTTGTATTTCGACTTGAATGGGGACTGGACATGCTCGACGACTGTCTGATAGCCGGTGAGATACTGTTTCACACTGCAGGTCCGGCATATTTCATAGAGCGATGGGCGTTCCAGCAAAATAGCAAGTGTCAAAACAGCGAGACTTTGAAAAAAATAGTCTTACATTCGTACAAATATAAAAGTCAATTGTTCTACGCTTGATAATTCAAGTATTCCATCATTTACATAAATAAAATTATTACGTTGCAAGTGGACGATAAATAAGGTGTGATAGCAACCAAGATCTTAATATTTTCTACATCGTCTGATATCTGTTTAAAGAATTATCATTTACATTGTGATATGAATTTATACTGTTGACGAATAGTTGCATTATTTCATAGTTCTTGGTATCGGATTCAAGCAAACAAAAAGATAATATGAACATTTTACATCTTGGAACTGGCGGCGGGCTAGTAGTTGCGTTAATTTCGAATATTATCGCATTGACGACCCCCGCATGGTGGAAAACTGGAGACGTATCAAGCCTAGGGCTTTACAAGGGAGATGTTGGATCGACTGAATTTAAATGTAAGGTGACAATATTGTTTTAGTAAACTCTGTTTACGAGTTGTAGGTTAGGCTACGCGAGAAGCTGTCGACCTATTTGAACGGGAGATTCACAATTACAAGATCATGGACCTGTTATCGACATTTGCATGACTTCGTCGCAAAACAGTTCGTTATCTCTATAATAAAAGTAAACTAGCCAGTCTTCAGGAATACCGGACCACGACCTAACATCGACCTCGCCCTCCGCCACATGCCA